>JBAGKK010130269.1:0-24783 GCA_037177015.1 Euceroptres primus
CCATCCAAGCATTTGTCAATATTTTGCTGGTCGCCGTTGCCCCGATGAAGAAGCCTCAAGTATTTTTTAAATTTAATTTATTTTGGACTTCAATGAGAGTAAATTTTCATAAACACATGATGTAATGATGTTTCATCTATCAGAAAATCAAATTTGCATGCTGTAAATATTTCAAATAATGTTGAAAAAGTTAAACTCCGGCCAGCGAAACTTCCATTCTTTTGATGTAAAAACTATTTTTACATTATTTTTCTTTTGAAATTTAAATTTTCAAGGTTTCTGTTTATAGACCACTTGTCTAATAAAATAGATTTTTATAATGCGCAGAACAATTAAAATGGTGAAGGAATAATTATGTTATTTGCGAAGACACCTTTGCCCCGATGGTTGCCGCTACCCCGGTCTACCGTAAAAAATAATTTTGGTTTTATCATTCGTCAACAAATCCTAAGTTTTATGCAACTTAAAATGAAAATTGCTATTTGTTGTTAAATGAAGGTGCAAAATGTTATGAAATATGTACAAAATGTCATAGTGTCCTCGTTTCGCTCAATTTTTGTTAATCTGTCGGCAATTAATATTCTTTTCGTGCACTTTTGAATTCCTTTTGCGGATGAATTATTGATCCTCTTTTCCTTATAATTTATTTAATATTCACTTCTTCATTTATATTTTAAAATTACAATTACACAAATATTTTTTTAAAAACCGTTTTCAGTATTTTAGTTAATAAGTTTAAATGTTTTTTCTTAATATTTGTGCAATTTAAGTTTTAAACTATATAAAATAAAGTGAAAAATATTTAAATATAATAAAATACCTGAAATACTTTGTTTATACGTTATTTTCAACTCTTTCCTTAAGGAGGAGTTAGACAGCCAGTCGGAAAAAAGTTAGTGAAAGTGCCTATTTCCTTAGGTTTTTAATTTTAAAGTTTTTTAACAAATCTTTTTTACTCGATATGTGGAAAATTTTATTTCCGATCAAATAAGCCATAAAAGCTTCAATCGGATAAAAATACAGATTTTTTAAACTAACCCAAATATTTTTTCAAGGTTAGTTAAGTGGGTTCTTTTTTCTCTTTTTATTGGCTGCACATTCCGCACCACTATACCTCAACTGAATCTATATTTTCGAAAATATATGATGCGATAAATTCACTCGAAAAAACATAACCATTAGAGAACTTGAATCACTATTCTTTGTCTCTTAAGAATACTAAATTCACTTCACACTTGAAACAAAACCTTTCACTGCACTTATATTTTTACGAATTCTACTAACTTTTGTTCAATATTCTGTTAAAAAATTGGAGTATACGTGAAATTCCAAAGAAAAGATATAGAGTCGTGCCGTAACGTTGCTAAACAGCTGTTGCAAAATGGCGAATCGCTTACTGCGCACGCTCGCCAGGTCGACACGAATCACGCATGCGAACACTGATGATGGTGAATCCACATATAAACCTAAGCACTGACGGCATCCGGCGTCTGCCCGGTCGCTCCGGTCCGTTCAACGGTGAAGCGCAGTGATGCCAGCTTCGCCTGCGGGAAAAAAATTTCGTGTGAAATGACATGTGAGTGTCGTCAGCGACACAACATTTTTTTCCCCCAGGCGAAGTTGGCATCACTGCGCTTCACCGTTGAACGGACCGGTGCAACGGGCCGGACGCCGTCAGTGCTTAGGTTTATATGTGGATTCACCATGAAGAGAGGCGTCAAAGTAAGGCCTAATATTACATTAAAATTGGAATCATCAAGAACCTACTTTACTGCTCTTAGGCCCTACCTTAGGTAGGAGTTGCAGCTTCAAAGTAGGGCCTAAATTTCGACTCTGGAACGCACCGGAGGTTCAAGAGCATCAAATCAGGGTCTTGAATTCGAACATTTTGGTAGTGAAAATTCAATATAGGGTAAACGGTGTCAAAAGAGGGCCTGATGTTTAGTACCGGAGGAGTTGAGGATTAAAAGTAGGGGCTATTGGAATCAAGGAGCGTCAAAGTAGATTCAAATAGAACCAAGAGCGTTAAAGTAGTGCCTAAATAAAATCAAGAGCGTTACTGTAGGGCCTAAATAATACAATCGAAAGGAGAAGTATGCTAATAAATAATGTGAATAGCAGAACATCTTGTTTTAAAGAATAAAGAAGTGACTGAAGGCCAAAATTCTCCTGACTTGTTATTTTAAACGTCAATGCCAAACACACTTCTTCTTTAAGACTAAAAATTTTTATTCCAACATACTATTTGGTGCCAATTCCAGATCAAGTATAATTTTATTATTAAATACACATTCGATTTTATTCAAAGTTTCTGAAACAAGATGAAGTCAGTACTTAGTCAACCCACATTAGGGGACTGATGACAAGAAGGACAAAGGTTACAGACAGAAAAAAGAGGTATACATAAGGAAAATGAAGTTTCTCGTCCAGAACATCACGTAGCCAATGTCTTGGTTGGAAGAGATCCGAGTTCCTGTAGGATACTGACAGGACTCTCGGGAGTGAAAGACGAAGACAATAGGAATAAAGAGGGGAGGTGGTTGGGAAAAAAGGGTGCCAAGTCTCTAAGGAGGGACAACCCCTTATATCTTGTCGTGCACGAACGCCCGGTCGGCCATATTGTCAGGCCTCTTTCCACGTTTTCGTTTTTCCTTCTTACCTCATCCTTTTCCTCTTCACTCCTACTTTTTGTCTTAATTCGTTTCTTCTGGCCACTGAAGAGCAGCCAGGTTAGTTTGCTCGAGCACAAGTCGCTGCTTGGTATTCGACACTGATAGTGGGAAATTTAATTCGCACAGTTCTCCTGGGGAAAATGACGCCTTTTGGCCCACTGAGTTTTGTGGAAAGAGTCCTTAAACTAGTTCAGAATTGCAAAATTACAATTAGTAGTAAAATTAAATAAGAAACATTTTTTTCCACTTTAAAATTGAAACTTGTATACAATTAATTCTACCGTTTAATCCTATCAATTAATGATGCAGAAAATAAGTGTTGTCGAATGTCAAAGCTTACCTGTCGCTTTTTTCATTTACAAGATCGCAATTTATTGTAACGAACTCGTCAGCATAAAACGAGCCTACGCGCGACAGAGAGCACAGAATCCGCCGAGTATTCGGCTGGATAAGCACCTCTAGACTGGACGGATACTGGACGGTTCTTGGGGCTATCCTTTTGGCTTTCCTCCAGGTTACTGGACGGTTTTCTCCAGGCTATCCTTTTAGCTTTCCTCCAAGGTGTTGGACAGTTTTTTCCTGGCTGTCCCTCTTTGACTTACCTCCAGAACACTAGAGGATTTCTCCGGACTACATTGTAGACTTACCTTCAAGTCGTTGGGACGGTTCTGCGGGACATATCATTCGCGGAAAATAGGTTTCCCTGATAAGTCGGGTTCCTTATAATTTTTATTAGATTTTTTGTTTCTCGTGCCTATGCGTAGAATATTGCATCGCTCGAGTTTTATTTGATTTGAATAGGAGATTCAGCGCGTCAAAGGTGTTTGCTAGACCGTCAGAGGGATTTCTCTCAAGCTTCATTAATTTCGACATTTTGTATTTGCTTTTAAGACCTTTATATTGTACGCGATATTTATAGATGTAAAACAAATAGGTGATTAGAAGACTATGTAAGGATTTATACTAAAGAATTGTACCAAAGTATATTATATAATAGCTTAAATCTTTGAAGTGTATGACTATTCCTCACCATCCTCCAATGTCGCTAGTTAGAATACCCCCGCAACCAAGGCGAGCGGAATCAGATTTAGTCTCGCGGTAGAGGCCGAAGGTTCTCCGACCAATCCCACAGATATACACCTGGGTGGGGAAGGGGAGGCCGAGGTCCACCCCTAGACGCAACCCCCAGCCCTAATTCAGGACGGGCGCAAGGGGTGGACAACACTGAATTTTGTTATAATATCAATAAAGGTTATTATCGAATAATTAACTTTAATTGAATTGCAACTAATAAGATTACCAATTACAGCAAATCATATTAATTGAATTTAAAATAAAAATTAATTAATTAATTAATAATGAGATATTGTCAATTAAGAAAGTAACGGATTGTTGTTATAACATTCGAAAACACTTTGTGTAGAATTGAATCTAACAAAATTTAATTGATTAATTTGAGTTGCGTTAATTTAGCAGTATAGGATTCTATTGTAGAGTATAACAGTTATACGTTATCAAATAAACTCGTCAAAGGTTTAAGGATGTTCAGGTTCTCACCCCTTATCGCACCTCAAATTTTAGTAATGTTTGAAATATTTTGTAAAATCGGGGAAAATAATCACATTGTTAAATATATATATATAACAAATTTTGAAAGAGAAGTCTAATGGCAATGTTGAAAAAAAGTTGAATCTGTAATTATTTATTTAACATTATATATGGTAGGTGTTCCAATTCCTGATCACATGCGAGGGGCCAGTCACTCTCAAGTAGACTTGTAGAGAGGCAAATATTTCTGTTATTAAATAAGTTACGCAAGAATTTACGCCGTAAATACTGTAAATTCATTATTAACAGGAAGAATTTTCTCGGTGCTTCTACGATTATCCTCGCAAAGACTCGCTAGTACTCGTATAGTACTCGGTGATTCTCGGAAGTATTCGCCACTCACTCGCTTCTTAATACCCAGTATTTTCATCATTTCGAAAAGCTTATTTAACTTATTAACTTATACACTAACAGCACTGTCCAGTTCGTTGTTTCAATGTTGAAGATATATTTCCTACAATCATGAAATATTTCCAGAAAGGTTTCTGCAATGCTGAGGGATGGTATGAAATGTCCCTCCTTTGAAATAGTAATTTCAATTAACATTAATTAATTAATAACAATTCAAGTGACTATAATATTTTTGAAGCACAACAATTCTCTTATATAATAAAATATCCGACTCCTCAAATCTCAACGGATTAGAGATTTTTTTTTAAATACTCATGAAGGATCGTACTTTAACGTAAAGGTCACGTTTTTTGAATTTGTTGTTTAATAATTTGTTATTTAACTTAAAAATTGCAATTGGTTATATTTGCGATATTAACTTAGCCCCATTCATTGATATTTCTGCAAAAAGGTATAGAATTAATAAATTTACTTTTTCTGAATAAAAATGTAACTTGTAGATAAATATCCTGCATTTTTTTAATTGTTCTAAACAAATTAATGCATATAACTGTTAACTGCTGTATTTTCGGAATTCGAATGTATTACTTACATAGATTTTGTTATAAAAATGTAAAGAATCAATTTTTAATTGCGAACAAACACCAAACAACAATAATAGTTAATAGTTTAAACAATTTTTATAAACAAATTCACTTATTTGGCATATCTATGCATCGAAAATTTTTCTTTTCTGTGGAATCATTTATTTTCATGTGAAGAACAAGAATGGTACACATTAGAGTTCCATGAAATAACATTTGTCATTGTTATAACCAATTTTTATAAACAAATTCACTTATTTGGCATATGCATCGAAAATTTTTCTTTTCTATGGAATCATTCATTTTCATGTGAAGAACAAGAATAGTACAAATTAGAGTTCCAGAAAACAACATTCGTCATTGTTATAAACAATTTTTATAAACAAATTCATTTTTTTGGCATTTATATGCATAGAAAATTTGTCTTTTCTGCGAAATCATTTCTTTTCATCTAAAGAATAGAACTTGTGCACAACTGACTTCCATCCAACAACATTTATCATTGTTATAAAGAAGTTATTCAAACAAATTCTCTTATTTGAGTGTCACTGCAATTGGCTATATTGATATCAAAACGTATTCCATGGCAATATTCCAGCTTCTTCACCAAACGTCAAAATTACAGCCATGAAAGAGGTTTTTTTTGGCCATATAACCAATATAATTAATGTCAGTGACACTATAATAAGTTAATTTGTTTGTAAAAGTTACTAATATTAAATAAACAATTATAGACCCACTCGAGTCGAAATATGGCGCTACTTTGACGCTCTTAATACGCATGTTTGTAGGGGCTAAGTGTTTCAAAGTAGAAGCTAATTCAATGGAATTTTAGCCTTCCGTAGCCACTCTTGGAGGAACAAATTTCCAATTTTACCTGAAGTAGGGGCTAAGGAGGAGCTCATGCGAACCCTACCAAACCCTATTTTAGCACTCCACATTCTCGCAACGCGGACTCTGCACGTTATTTCGCAGACCTCACTGCCCTAACAAAGTTCGCAAAGTATTCATAAATCCAAATTATTAAAGAAAATTTTTAAAAAAATTATTTAGCAATTTTCTATTTTAAATTTGTAGTTTCGGACATCGCGTAATCTGACATTTTTCGAACATTTTTATTTATAATTTCTAAACGAAGCCGTCTAAAATTTTGAAACTTTCCTAAATTGTGCCTTGATGTGAGTACTTTGTTCAGATGTATTTAGAGAAAATTAATTAATCACAGAAAATTTGAAAAATATTAGGGGCTTAAAATAGTCAACTTTTTGTCAATTGACCTTACATAGTTTAAAATTACAATTGCACAAATATGTAGGAGCAATATGAATTATGTAACTGAATTATGTACTCATGTAAATATTTTACCACAAGGGATGAAAATGTTATATGTGTTAGCCATAAGATTAAAATGTTATGTATGTATAAAAAATATATTTATAAAATAATTGGATACGTAAGATATACGAAAATATGAAGTCACTGAACCAAACTTTTACTAGAGGTGAATTAAAGCGGATTGATGCGGATTAGATAAAAATACTAAAGTTTTGGTTCAAACGATTAGTGAAAGATCTACTTTAAAGATAAAAATGCATTAACAGAAAAAACTTTTCACTGATAAAAAAACGGATTTCACTTCGGGTCTTAAAGAGTATTCAAGCGGATAAGGATTTCCAAGTGTAATAACGGATAGGCAATGATTGAAAAGAATGCAAAGTGTTCATTAAGCCGGATTAAAAGTTTCTATCCGTTTGAATCCGTTATTTTCTGTCCGTTTGAATCCGTTATTTTCTATCCGTTTGAACCCGTTATTTTCTATCCGTTTGAATCCGTTATTTTCTATCCGTTTGAATACTTTTACTTCTGGTAAGGAATGTAGGGGCTGTGCTTTATAGAAGCAAAATAGAACGAAATTAATTTTAGGAGCGGAAAAGTAGGAGCTAGTATAACAAGTATACTCATCGCTGGATTATGGGTCGGGCTCGGGGGTAGACGGTTCTCATTTCAATGCTATTAGAATCCAGTTTGAACCGGATTTAAAGCGACGAGCGAGCAGTATTACGTCAACTTTCAGGACCGCGAATATAGTCTCTGAACGTACAAAAGTAAATGCGCAGAGAGTCGCGATGTAAACAACTTCTGGCGGTCCTGACTGTTCGAGCTATGTAGGCCGGTCAAGGAACGCTCTAGGGGGGGGGGGAGACAGAATCAGCGAAGTGTGAACGACCATGAAGCCGGCCGGTAATCCAGTGGCAAATAATCCAGCGATGAGTGTAGAGGCAAAAGTTATACTTGTGGCGTTAAAGTAGCGTCATATTTCGACTCGGGCTACTATTTTTTTCTATATCGTCCATTCATTTTTCTTTTAAAATTTGTTATAGGGTAACGTCACCAGTCTCCGGTCATCCACCTTAGTTCGACCAGCGCTTTTTAAAACTCTATATTTAGAAAAATATTGCATTTCGTAAATTGTCAGAAATCGGTTAGAAAGAAAATAACAAACTGCTTTATATGGTTCAATTTTTAAAACATTTGATCAATTTAATTAAGAGAAAGAAATGTTTTGGCCGACTACTGATGCGTGTTCGGAGACTGGTGCCGTCCTATTAAACAACATGGATATTTTCCTCGATTTTATAAACCTATTTTTAAAAATTTGAGTTCCCATATGAGATCTCTAGAATTTCTTTTGTGGAATTTATTTGTATGTGTAATTTATACCATATCTTCACATAAAACGATCACTGCAAATCTTCTATAAAAATTCTCCGAACATTCACTCAAGTCAAAAGTCCTTTATAAAACTGTCGAATAAATGAATACGCCCTCCTCTCTAAAAAATGGGTTTCAAAGAGACGCGAAGATTTGAAGAGTACTCTAGTTTATGATCTGCACACGTCATTATGAATGACGCTCTTGGCATGCTTGTGATCGGACAATCGAACAAGCTTCTCGAAATGAAATTAATTCAGCGCTAGAACAATGGCCTGGGGAACATTGCGGTTGAAGTAAAGAAGAGGCCAGAACGGTTGTTTGTTATCGACATTCGTCGTCAAGTGGCGCGATTTTCAAACAGATTGATATCGAATCTTGACAGCATGCTGGATAGAATCGAAGCTCGGGGATTCCATCGAGAGGAATTTATTTGTCCTCGAATCCGTTTGCGTATGCGTTATATAACTATAGTATCCTCGAGCTAATTGATCAGCCCGACGAGTGGATTACATCCGCAGCGCGGCTTGTAAACTACCAGACGAATTTGGGACATTGATCGATGGACTCGTCGGATTGTCATCAAGAGCCTTCGAGGTTCTCGGAGGTATTGACGTCGTCCTGACAAGCACTGTCAGTGATGAAATCGTGTCGCACTCGGTGAGACGTTAATTAGACGTTCGACTTGCCCTGAATACCGTCGAGTGCGTGGACACCAGGGTAAAATAATCGAGAACACTCCGTCAATCAATTTGTGCCGAGAGTTCCCATACCGATACCACAGAGAATTCAATGGTCGGTACTTCGTCATTGTGCGTGTTCTGCGCGTGACGTTTAATGGCTCGACCAATAGCTATTGCGAGCATCAGAGATCGGGCTTTGTCGAATCGAAATCTGATCGAGGACCCGGCCGCCGCAATGTCCTGGAACGGAAAATACATGCACCAGCCAAAATTCACGTATGAGCTCACTTGGAGCGATATTCAGCGAACGTCGGATGCAGAACGCTTTCCATCTGCACCTGCCAACTGTCGGGTTGTGGAAGGTTCTTTTAAATTGCGTTTTAGATTATTCGCCGACATCGAGTACACGTCAAATCTATTCCATGAGGTTGAATATCATAATGCAAGGGTTTTTACCTTCAGAGGGGTCAAAAAATCCTGTGGATGAAAAATCAAACAGATGGATAAAGAATTTTCATATGATCTGTACACTGAGAAAAATAGATATTAAACGGTAATATCTAAATTATGTGGGTAATATATTTGTGATTTAACTATAGGACAGTCATCTAGGTATTGAAATAGATTATCAGCAGTTGTTGGAAAGAAGAAAGTGAACATAAGCTAAACGATAAGTTAGGAAATAAAACGCATAATAGGCAAGTAGTTAGGTATGTGAGGAATTACATAAAAAATTATAAACTTGAGGTCAATGAAATTTGTCTGACAAAGCCAACTGAAGTAAGTTATTCGTTCATTTAAAAATAATGAAGCTCCTCGCGAACTAAATTATTCGTTCGTTAAATAATAATGAAGCTCCTGGCGATGATGAAATAACGTATTGTACTATATACTAGACTTCCAAGTAGGGGAATCATGTCTAAAACGGTCACTTCGCTAAAGCGGTCAATCTTTAATAATTAACTGAGTAAAAACAATAAACGCCTGTTTTGTGTACGAAAATATTGTGAAATGAAATACCCACCGATGGCAAATGATTTTGAACATTAAATATGTAAATTGTCGTAATAAAATGTGATTATAGATTTCACCTACTTTATGATAAAATGTTACTTCAAAATTGAATTATATTATTGAATGCTTTACCATATGTTAAGGTTGCCATTGTTATTGGTATATTATAGTTTGTTCTTTAAACTTTCGTTTAAGCTTTGTAACAATTCATAATTGTGACTCAATTAAAAATAAAATAAATATAATAAAATAGCGACTCGGATAAGGTGGTCATAATCTTGTGTGTACCATATACAACGGTCAGCCGAAAAGGATTTTGCGCCAGTTTACTCCCGGTAGAAATACTATTGCAAATGCTACGTCATATTTATATATTTATTTTTATAAGAAATAATTACTTAAAGTGAATAATTCATAGTGGTCAAGCTATTTTCAAATAATTTGAAAGTGAAAAATACATTAAAACTTTGAAGAAATTTTGGATAATCTTTTTAATTCAGGGTAGTGCTGTAACATAGCTTCTCAATTCGTACCGAAAATACTGTTAAAATTTATCATCCTGTTTTACCGTAAACAAACGGCTTTAAAGTTATGTAACCTATTTCAAGAAAATTATAATTTTTAAATTATTTAATGCAGAAAAACTTCATGTTTTGAAACTATGTTCTTGATTTCTTATTTTGACAACAATAATTTGTTTATAAATACCCTCTTTGAAACTATGTTCTTGATTTCTTATTTTGACAACAATAATTTGTTTATAAATACCCTCTTTGAAACTATGTTCTTGATTTCTTATTTTGACAACAATAATTTGTTTATAAATACCCTCTTTCAACTCATATTTTGCAATATTTCGTAAAATTTATATAACAAAATTGATAAAATGATGAACAAAATATTGTAATGTGATATTTAACATTCTTAGTGCTGAAATTAATAGGAAAATAAATATGTTTAAGCTAATTTTTTGGGACTGACCATTTTATCCGAGCGTGTTGACAAAGTGGTCAAAATGCAGACCTTTTCTTTTTGCATTTTTTAGTTTATTTAAATGTTTCATACCCCTTTTTGAATCTTTGGACATTGTAAAATGTAAAAAATATCGAAGTACCGTTTATCAGATTCGTTTTCTAGAAATTATTTAATTCCTGAAAATACCAAGCTGATTAATGCTTAGGTGACCATTTTAGACACAATTCTCCTAAGACTGTGGTTTTTACCACAAAAATAATAAATGCGAACATGTGCACCGGTTATTTCCCAAAAGTATGGAAAATTGGTAAGAACCATAGCCTTTCGCAAAGCTATAGACCTATTAGTTTATTACCTCATATCAGTAAAGTTATAGAAAAAATAATACAAAAAAGGTTATGCTTTTTTCGGATGAGCATAAAATAATTAAAAAAGAGCAATTTGGTTTTCGAAAAATACATAATGGTCCAGATTGGTTGGTCATATTACTGAAAATTTTAACAAAAAGAAACACATAGGAATATTATCAATTGATATTACAAAAGCATTTGATACTATATGACACGAAGACTTAATCTACAAACTTATAGAATATAAATGTCCGGTTTATCTCGTGGACTTAATTAAATCATACTTAGCAGACAGAAAAATGTATGTCAGTTATGATGGGAAAAGATCTGAAATTAAGGACATAGCTGCAGGTTTTCTACAAGGCTCAGTCTTAGGATCCACACTATTCATCATTTTTAATACTGATTTTACAAAATTGGAAAATATAAACTTAGGATTGTTTTCTGATAATGCAGTACTGTTAGGCCAATGTTATTTTATGCTGTCCAACTTGGAATTTAATTAGTAAAGCAAATTATCTAACTCTCCAAAGAGTACAAAACAAATTCTTGTAGCTAATAAGAAATTATCCAGTATATACACCTATTGTACAAATGCACAAAGAATTAGAAGTACATTACATTAAAGACCATGTTTATAAAAATTCTGAAAATTTCTATGAAAAGTTGAAGGAACATCCAAATGAGTTAGTAAGAATATTAGATTATGAAAATAGAAAAATTCAAGCATAACAGGATTAAGCATATTCTGTATAAAAGGATAATTTATTTGTAAACGAAGTAAATATTAGGTTAAGCGGTGCAATCATATTAAATAGCTATAACTATAAGCATAATAAATCGAACAATAACATATGGGTAATTCTCTGTATTAAGGTCACTTTTGATAGAAGAAACTTTTTTTGCAAAAATATTCTGGAAAAAAATTAGGGGGAAACTTTTCAATTTAAAATTCTCTTGTCTTTAAGTGCGATAAAATAAAAATCTGTATAATAAATAATATTTTTTGAGACGTACTTTTAAAAGATACCAGTGAGAATTTATATTTTATTACCCTTGGTTTCGAAAATCCTCCTCAAACTTAGCAACTTGTAAGTGGAAAACAAGAAAAGGCTTTTTTTCAAGTATTTAATGCTTGTTTAATATATTTTTCGGGTAAAATAATCTGAATCGCTCTTATGCTTTTGGTCCATGTTATCAAAACAAATAAATTTATTAAATTCTAAAACAATTCAATAAATTTTATCAAATATATTACACGGGGAAGCAAAAGTGACCTTTATATGGAGAATTACCCATATTGGAACAACAATTAATATTGTTGTCGAGACTTGTTCTCTACAGCCTTGAGGTTTTTTCCGTATCATTTTTCCTCATAAAATTTAATTAAATCATTTTAGATTCTTAAGTTAAATTGATAAGAAGTTAAAAATCACACATATAGGATAGACAGGTTAAGTAAATATACATAGTGTATTATGCGGAACGCCTATATTAAATATAGAAAAGAAATGTACATATTCTTTACAATGAATCACTACATATTTATGGTAAATAAAACTCAGTATAGACACAAATGTAGGAAGTCGAAATCTGTTATAAATTTAGAAACATCTGCACAGAACACGTGCTACTTGAAAGTTAAAAAATTCTATTCTAAAGTTAAAGGCAGAAAAAAGACCCTCAAATAATTTTATTGGATCCAAAAATAATCGGCGTTTCACACTGGTGCTAGGAAACTTTCACACTTTTACTATACGCATTTCACAAAATTCGATACACAAAAATTCGTCAACCTCTGGTCAACTTGTAGCGAAAGAAAAAAACGCGACACTGTTAATATTGAGATATTGAAGTTTAAGGGATAATTCTGTTTTAGGCGCTTGAACAAAAGGCTTTTTGTATGATTTTTTTAAAGTTACTATTATAATAATTGACATAGAACTTGTTAGGCTTAATAAATTCACTCATGAACTAAATTAAAAAAAATTTTCATTCGTTTTATGCACTTTTTCCATATAAAACCAACAGGTGAACGTGACACTTCAGAAAGTATGTCTGCGCTGTTGATGAAATCTCGGAGATGGGCCATCTGTAACAAAAAATACAAATAGTTTTAGATTCAGTGCAACCTTGGCTATTGCGCAAACCAGAATTTTTAATATACATGCATAATTAACAAAATTCCGGATATTTTTCGGAAAAAAACTAGTTTTTTCCGAAAAAATATTTCAATGGAAAAAATATTTTAATATTTAAATATTTTTCGGAAAAAAACTAGTTTTTTTCGAAAAATATCCACCATTTTGTTAATTATGCATATATATTAAAAATTTTGGTTTGCGCAATAGCCAAGGTCACACTGAATCTAAAAATTTGTATTTTTTGTTACAGATGGTCCATTTCCGAAATTTCATCAACAGCGCAGACATACTTACTTTCTGAGGTGTCACGTTCACCTGCTGGTTTTATATGGAAAAAGTGCGTAAAACGAATGAAAAAAATTTTTTAATTTAGTTCATAAGTGTCTTTATTAAGCTTAACAAGTTCTATGTCAATTATTATGATAACAACTTTTAAAAAAATCGTATAAAAAGTCTTTTTTCAAGCGCCAATAGCGCTTGAATAGCCTATTGCGCTTTTTTCAAGTACATATAATGATCCCTTAATATCCAAGATTATAGACTTTTAATATAACCTATTGCCCATTAATATCTGGTATATTAATGAAAAGATATTAGATATTATGTAGTAAAATCTAAATGTTATAGCGTAATATCCAAAATTTCAATATCCAGTCTTCTCGTTTAGGGTAATCAAATGGAAAACCTAAATATTTCTTTTTAATCAAGTAATCGAATACACATTTTTATCAAATTTACTGATCACATAGTTAAATAAATTCACAATTCGTTTATGAAAGTAGAATCATGTATAAGAATGGTCGTATTTGAAATAGTCTGCAAACTTTATTACCACTGTCTGGGGAAAATATTTGTTACCTACTCTCACTGTAATTACTTCCAGGTAAGAGTCAAATAACATGGTAGTAAAGTGTGAAAACGTACTCTTTTATCAAAATGAATATTGCTGGACGTCACGAAACGTTCCTATGCAGCCAACATTATTCTTCTGGCCGATGCATGATTTTTGCTTCTATCTAATCAAAATTTATGAATCCAGTATCCCAAGATTCTAAGAAAATATCACAAAACCAGGAGATTAAAAAAATAGTAATGAAATTAAGATATAAAATTATAAAATGAAAAAACAGTAGGTACATGTTTACAGAAACTTTCATTTGCATGGCTTTAAAAGCTTTTAAATTTGTTTAGTTCCCGAATGAAAAGCTTTCATATTCGATTTTTCTTTATAAAAACGAAATTGTTTCCACTACAGTAATTTTTGAATAAAACTGGACTTTTTAGAGTTAGTGCCTTTAAAAATGTGTTGAGTTAAAACTCTATTTGTTGTTCTATGCCATGTCATTATTACATATTTAAAATATCAATCCCTGCTTACATTTTTTTTCTGTGAAACGTGTCAGGCTGAATTTTCAAGGGAATCTCTCCCTTTCAAGTATCCTATATGGAAAATATCAGAATTGGTGACATTCTCCAGTTAGTATGTTCAATCTTTCCTTTTTGCGAGGACATGGTGTTGGTGCCCAAGGTTTTCATCGGTCCCTGACATTGATGGATGCCAAACTTAATAGTTGTCCAACCTCGAACGTGCCCCTGTGCCCCCATTCCAACCCAACATTCCAGTATTCACCCTCATGTCAGAAATGTTTTTACCTTTCCTGCCTCTGACTTGTAAAATTCACACCAGTGCAAGAAAATTTAAAAAAATAATTAAAGCGAGGGGAATAAGGTTCTCAATATACAATTTTACACTAAAATCACAATTTCAGATCAAGTATATAATTTACGAAGTATATAAAAATCCATAGTTAAGACAACATTATTAAACCACTTTAAATAAAAGATTTTTATACTCTCAAAGTCAAAATCAATAAAGTCTTTATGGGTGAAAATCAAAAAGTTGGGATTCTTCAATTTTCTACTTAAAAAAAAATCCTTTCGATCCATATAAACTTTTTTTCTCTTCATATTAACCACAATAAGTGTAAAAATAATTATAAGCGAGATGAAGAAGTGCGTTCTTGTTTTATATTCAAAATTTTTAAAAATTTAATGACAAACTTGATCAAAATGAAATATTGCTTTAGGATAATTAAAAATCATTTTTAAATTTAAAAGGAGTCCAAATATCGACATTAATCGACAATATTTATTTTTTGCAACTAACTTCAGTGATTGTAAATACTTATTGTGTGACCCAATGACAAAGATAACCACAAAAACTTTACTCTGGAATAACCTATTAATCAAGTGTATTATAGGTAAGAAATACACCTGTTTATTAATACAATCTTATTATTTGCTCATTATATTATTTGCAATCTGCTTATTTCACACAATCACTTCCAAAATGTGCTTCATTTAATCATAAACCCGTGTGCCCGGTTGACACCGAATTGATGTACGGGCACTTTAGGGTTTTAAAATTCGTTATTTTTTTCAAATAACGACACTTTATGGCTACTTATGTACAATTGAATTTATTTGTTCAATTGTTTATTTATTTGAATCAATAAGAAAATATAACTAATGATCTTCTATTGTTTATAAATTTAGAGGGAAAAATTAAACTCCTCCATTATAAAATTAATTTTGAAAACTGTTATGTGACCGAATGAAACAAAAATTCAGGGACGTTTAAAAAGTGATTAATACTTTTAAATTATGATTAGAAACAAAATATGAACATTTTCAAATTCTGCAGTTAATTCTGAAACGTGCACTGATAATTATATCTAGAATTTTTTGTGAAAAAATATAACGCTACAAAACTACAATATCACGCTACAATTCTGCAATTAATTCTGATACGTGCACTGATAATTAGAACTAGAATTTTCTGTGAAATAATATACCACTACAAAACTGAAAAAATATAGTAAGGGACATAGGACCGGATGACTTTTTCTCAAATTTGATCGAATTTATTTTGACACGGGATAAAGTAAAAATAATTGTCTCATAAGATGTTGTAAATAAAAACACGCTTAATAAAACCCTGTAAATAAAATAATTATTTCTTCATATATTAGCAAATTATATTCCACGGACTTGATATTGTCAACTTTTTGATTTTCACTCTTATATTGATTTACAAAATGCAGGAAATTATATCCACAGTACCGAATTTTGAAAGCAAAATCAAAGCTTACTTTTTAGAAAAAATAATTTCCGTCAATTCTTTATTTAAGAAAGGCACATAATATTGTCAACTTGTTTATTTTTACTCTTATATTGATTTACAAAATGTAGGAAATTATATCCACAGTAACGATTTTTAAAAGCAGAATCAAAGCTTACTTTTCAGAAAAAATAATTTCCGTCAATTCTTTATTTAAGAATAATTATTTAGTTATGTATGTTTTTTCTTTCCTTTCAAATGAAAGTTGTAATTTTTATTCATTTTAATAAAACTGCAACTCTTTTTTTTAATCACGCTCATCACTTAGAAAAACATAGTTATTGGGAAACTGAGTTTCTTTGAAAGTAACATAAAGTTGCAAGTAACAGAAACGTTTTTAAAGCTTATATAGTGAATTATTTGTCCGGTATTGACTTTTTTCCGAGATTTCTATTAAAACTGACATTTTTGCTATTCTCTTAACGACAAGAAACGTTTTCACGTGCTCTAACAAGTTCACGCGTTCCGCTCCCACACGTGAAGACGGGAGAAAGCGAAGGGTGGCAGAAAAGCGATCTGAAGAGGGTCGAGGTCCCAACAATGGGATTTCATCTCTCCTCTCAATACGTCTCTATCTCGGTCTCAATGGTTGACGGATGCTCGCCATTTTACACCACCCTTTTTCTCGGTCGCCAGACTGCCCGGTAGCAGGTTCGACCCGTGTCCCTTCTGACATTTTTCACGAAATGCTTTTTCATCTCCACTCTTTTCTTTGTTAATATATCTCCGTCAACAGCTTGCACTTCCTCTCCTTCTTTCGGAATATTTCAATGCTATGATGAATATTCTAACTCATATCTCAAATCATGATAGTCTTCCAAACTTCATTTATAATTTTGACCACATCTTTATTAATAATTCTTCAACTTATTTTTTTCATAATTTTATTTATAATCTTTTTATTTAAAGAAAAAATTTTGCTTTTATTTTTAATCAGTTTTTAAGATTTACCTCAAGCTGATCGACACGTTCAGGAATGCCACTCCTCGATAAATTAATGCAACTTGAAGTTTAAAATTAATCTATCTCTAAAAAGTCAAGAGCAGTAATTTTTCCACTAGAAAATTAAAAATTTTTTGCTCCTACGAAAACAAGCTTGTACCTAATAGTGTAGGTGGAGGCTTCTGGTTTACTGAATCGAGTAGCTACCTCGTAAGGTCTACGAGGTGGAAGGTTAATTGCCAATTGATCGCGAAGCTGTGCGACGTTAACTAATACCAGGCTGATGATCGATATCCAACTAATGGAAAATTTCCAAGAAGACTTAACTTCCTGTCGAGATACCGATCGTCACTTGTCGACCAAATTTCTCAAGTAGATTCTCCTATATAATTCACTTATGCATTTCAGAATTTCATGAAAAATTGAGCTTCAATTAAAAGCAGTTGAAGACAATTAATAATTATAAACTCCCGCTAGAAAGTTTGAGTACATTGATATTTAAAAAAAATTTTAACCGAATGCGATATCATAAATACAACTTCTTAACAATTTTTAACGATATTTCCTTAAAACGTATTTAAATCTGTGTCGAATGACCCCTATTTGAATTGTTTTCGATCACTCTGTAAGAAAATGTCTATAAAAAACAAGGCTTTTTGCCAATTTCTTAAATTACCAATATCTTCAAAATTATTTCACACTTTTTTAAGTTTCTAGGGCTTATTTTAAAAGGGAAATCCTGCACTTTCTACTGAAATCATCTATAGACTTGTTGGTGCACTTGTATAGATTTGGCAGAGGGTTAAACGTGACAAAAAATAACCTGAAAATTTTGAAGAATTGTTACTGTCGTAATAAACCGTGATAAAATTTAATAACTGGAGATTCTATAATTTTTCTAGAATTTATTATCAAATCACTTAAGGGGGTGTCCTGATTTAGAAGGTCCGAAAAATCGATTTTTTTATTGCTTGAATTTTATTGCTTGAAATGATAGATAAACTATCCAAGAAGGATTGCTGTATGGGGCAGGGATAGCTGATTAGCCGATCATTTGTGTAAGTAATCAAAAATTGATATATTTTCCTGTTAGAAACTTTAAAATGCGTTTTCTCCAGTTTTTATTTTTACGATTTTTCCAAATTGGCGGGCGTGATAGCAAAAAAACTAAACTACCTATTGAGTCGAACCAAAGTTTTTTCTCTTCAGTATTGAATTTTCTTCTAATTGAACTAAAAAAGTAGCTACAAAATTTGTTTTAACAACTTTTATAGCGTGTTAAAGTGTTTTTTTCTTTCAAAAAAAAATTTTAAAACCTGAAAAAGATATGATTTTACGATTTTTTCTGTTTTTTCTTAGTTCACCTAGAAGAGAAATATATGCCAATTGAAAATTTTTTTGTTTTTTTTTTGTTTCAAACCAAAATTGTGAGCGACATTTTCCTGCCGATTGAAGATTGCAGTGACAAGGCGCTTATGAAATAGGCTAATAAATTAACACTATTTTTTTCATGTCAAAAATTTTTTTAGACGGTTCGAATATAGAGTAAAATATACCTCAAAGTTCACTGGGCTTAGTTATTTCTTCCCTTCTAAAAAAATTCTCGAAAAACACTTTTTTTGGACCTTCTAAATCAGGACACCACCTTAAGCTTTGATTTTCTAAAATAATTTTGAATAATGAAACCGTTCTTCAAAATTTTCAGATTTTTTTGTCACATTTAACCCTTTGTTAGTGCACTTATACAGATTTGGCAGAGGGTTAAACATGACAAAAAATAACCTGAAAATTTTGAAGAATTGTTACTGTCGTAATAAACGGTGATAAAATTTAATAACTGGAGATTCTATAATTTTTCCAGAATTTATTATCAAATTACTTAAGCTTTGATTTTCAAAAATAATTTTGAATAATGAAACCGTTCGTCAAAATTTTCAGATAATTTTTTGTCACTTTTTCCAAATTTATTAAAGTGCACAAAAAAATCTGCAGATGATTTCAATAGAAAATGCAGGATTTCCCCTTTAAAATGAGCCCTAGAAACTTAAAAAGTGTGAAATAATTTCGGAGATATTGGTAATTTAAGAAATTGGCAAAAAACCCTTGTTTTTTATCGATATTTTCTTACAGTGATAAAAAAAATTCAAATTGTGGTCATTCGACGCAGATTTAAATACGTTTTAAGAAAATATCGTTAAAAATTGTTAAGAAGTTGTATTAAGATATCAAATTCGTTTGAAATTTTTGAAAAATATCAATGTACCCAAAATTACTGGCGGGAGTGTATGAATAAAGTTAAATGCATATTTTAAAGTTAAATTTTAAATTATTAATTTTAATCCGCACTCGACCGAAATGGCTACCTTTTGCTCCTGAAAATAGGAGCGAAAGTAGCATATATTTCCCGTAAATCGCATTTGCGGGGCGAAAGTAAAATTTGCGGGGCGAAAGTAAAATTAGCTGGGCGAAAGTAAAATTAGCGGGGCGAAAGTAAAATTAACGGAGCGAAAGTAAAATTTCCAGGGCGAAAGTAAAATTAGCGGGGCGAAAGTGAAATTAGCGGGGCGAAAGTAAAATTTGCGGGGCGAAAGTATAATTGACATTTTTTCATTTTACAATTTTTTTTACAATACTATTCGTTTTTTTTCCTTCGAAATCCGAGGCTGTGATTGAAAAGCTGTCGCCATATTGAAAATCTGAGTTGCTCAGAGTCGATCAGAATTCGAGCCGCGAACAAAGCAATAGAAAAATGCGTCAGACCCGCTTTTCAGGGCCAAAAGGTGGCCACGGTCGAGAGTGGAATAAAATACTATATGCAACACGGGACGAAAGTAGATTTTTCCCTCGGATAATTACTGCCCTCACGAGAAAATCTGCTCCTTTCGCCCCTTGTTACATAATATATTATTTATTACACGTTCGAGTAGAAATATGTCTTTTTAAGTAGAAATGGATGTTTTCAGCAAGACTCATTTTCCCAAGTTTGAGTAGGTATCCATTCGAAGTCAGTCAACGTTAAACCACAAAAATAAATACGGATTAAGCCCCGATTAAATGAATTGTTTACCAAATTGTTTTCCGTCCGTTTATTTCTGTATATATCCTTCATTTAAATAATGGAATATTTTTCTTCTTTTATTTGTCAGATTATAAATAACGGTTCTTTTACTTATTCCGTTTTACATTTGAAATTCAAAATTCTGAATATCATAAATAATATTCTTCTGAATATTTATAATGCTACTGATTTACTGAATTAAATGCGGAAATCGGAAAATTTTCTCGAAAGCAGGATATCCTTTGAATCTTGAACGGTCCTATGACCCTCACGTTACCTTCGCCGAATTTTACAGAATTCAAGTTTGATTTTCGATAGCGTCGAGTAGAAGCTTTGAAAAGAAAAAAAGTCGGTCGAACGAAATTAGAGAATCAAGCTCGCTTCGCCGATATGAAAGTGGATTCGAAACCAGAGTGAGCTCGTATGGAAGGACAAGAGCAAATGACGATCGATAAGGGGACATTCATTAAAAGACCTGACATTTTTTGGCTATCGGAAATGGATGACGTCGAGGTTTGGAATTCAGTTTCGATGAAATTAGAGTTCCTCTTGTATAAGTATACTGCTAAAAAAAAACGTCAAAAGTGAATTTTAATTTGATGAACGGAAAATAGCAAAGATCCCTCTCAATTAATTATACAATTATATCTTGATCAGAACAGAGAGTAGAAGTCGTATAAAAAGTTAATACGTTTTTTTCATTAGCTTGACTTAAAAAACCTTATAAAATGCATATTACTAATGAAATTCATTCAGCTGAGAAAATAACGTAAAGTTAGAGCAGAGTAATATTGCGGGAATATTTTGGGGAAATACTTGGAGGAAATTTTTAGAGGACATATTATCGGAGAAGTACGAAACTGGGGAAAATCGAGGCTCCATTATACGAGCGGTAATTCTCAGCATCGTAAATTCCAATGTCTGCCCAAAAAGACGAGGATCCGCTGGCATAGGGATTTTTGGTTTTATGGTTGAATTCTCGCTGCAAATCAGTTTCTCGTCACAGATTTACACCAGGTCGTTAAAGCCGGTATAATCCACCCTTAACTTCCTCGCGTAAAACCGCTTTTGGCCTGTTCGATATGTTCCGGCTGTACACGTCGGCGTTCCCAAACAAACTTAAGCGTCAGCTATGAATATCGGATTTTAGTAGCTTCAGCATAGTACCCCGTATTACCGGTCGCAGACTGGTACGCCTTAATTAGGCGGTCAAACTCTAGTAATAAACGTGTCTGCGAGGAAATCGATCTTTCTCAAAGTCGTGACACCCCCTTGTGATAGTCAACAGTCGGAATAATGTTTCAATCGATTCTGGTCTGGAATAAATGCATGTAAAAGTGGTCGCTATAAATTTTCAGCTCAGATCGTATGTTCATTAATTAGAAAGTAATTTATCTGCCCTTCTTAATATAAACCTTGATTTTATTATTTGTCTTATAAGTAAATTAAAAATAAAAGGATTTTCTAATATTTATAACAAAGTTCTTCAGTGAATTCAAACAATTTATGAAGGTTACAAATATATTTGAAAAGATTATATATAAAATGTTTTGAAGCAGTTGCAGATGTTCAAACGGGACTTAAAAGGATTTTGGTCTAATTGAAAAAAGTAAAAAAACAAGTCAGAAAAGAACTAATAAGATATAAAAAGATACGGAGGAAAGAAGTCTATTGAATTAACAGGAATATTCTGATAAAATTGGGGCAGTAGATTTTTTCTGTTATATTTACAGAAATGGTTAGGTCAGGTTAACATTTTATAAGAAAAATTAGAATGCCGTTAAGCTAACTGGCTTTTCTATAAATCGTTGATTTTATAAATCAATCAAAAGAATTTGACTTGGAGCTTCACTGTTTGGAAAGACCATCCTTAAAATTTTTTTTCCGATCAAAATAACTTACTAATATTAGACTTGATGAGAATCAAATCAATAACTTACATTTCGTAAGACTTTTCTTTGTTTTTGTTTTTATTGAGTACAAAACAAATTCTCTGTCCGTCTCTCTCTCTCTCTTTAAATATCAGACAGAGAAGTCACGTTTCGCAATTCCTTCTGCTATGGACACTTACAGTTTCGTAACATTCGTTACTCTCGATCCCAGAGGAAAACCTACTCTTCCTTCCCATAGGACTCGCGAATAGCTCCGAGTTGCTGTTGTAATCCACACGGTACCCTTGAAGTAGAAACAACCATAAAACGACCAACAGATCTACAAGGAGCGCCAAAACTCCCACAACGCTTTCCTTCTATGAATAGTATTATACAATCACCATCGCAGAGGTCTCGTTACCCAGCAGATTCTGGGTCAAGTTAACGACTCTCTTCAGCAAAACGTATTTCATTCATAAAAAAATTGAATTTTTTTTCTTGTTTCACCTGCAAAGTATCTACAATTAATTATGCTTCAGCTTTTTTCCTTGCTTAGGAGAGTTTTTTTTCTTTAAAGAATCTTTAACGAACACGGCGGTTAATTTAAATTCTTCTCGGTGCGAATTAAGGACTCAACAAAAGCGTAGGGTCGACGTCATGTAAATTTTATGTTAAGTCGACTTTACCAGACTTCTTCAAAAGCGTCTTAATGTTTCAGAGTATCTTTTTGTTGTCAATTTAATAGGACGAAATTCCAGCTCGAAATTTTCACATTTTAAACATTAATTTGGCTTTAGATACTAGAGTTATTTATTGATAAGGAGGAACAATATACTTTTTAAGATTTGTATTTAGGAAAGGTCTTGCCGAAATGCAATACTTCTACAAAAACACCGTAATGAAATGCGTAATGGGATGGCAAATGTGCGACAATTCGCTCTGGGTTTCAGGCTAATTATCTTTAATGAGATTTTGCAGATTGAAATTTAGCAGGAGCGCTTACGAGAAGACGAGATACACGGATAGGATCGTCGAGGACGAAGGTTAGCAAGTCGAGAATTTGCGTTAGGTTTGGTCGAGGATTCATGTAAGGTGAAATGCGAATTCTCTTCAGACCTCCCTTCTTCCTTCTGCGCTTCCGTTCCTTTTACCCAGGGTGAAATCTAAATTTCCATATTCTCTAGAAAATTATACTCTTATATTTTTCTAAAAAAATTCTCTATCAAATTCGTAAACAAAAATTCATGATTGTTTTAAGCAAAGCTATGAAAAATGTACACATGTTGAATAAAGAAACACTGTTTGCAATACATTTTCCGAGGTACATAAACAATAATTCTCGCTTCGAACGTAAAATAGTGCAAATATTACGTGTTTGTTATGTGTTTCATTTCATGGAAATATTTACTGACCTGGCACGGTCAGTAAATTATTACAAAAAATACGAAAGAAATCACTTTTATTCCACGCGAAATTCGAATTCAGGGTCAAAAAATAGAATAAGTGGGTGAAGATGAAAATTTGCTTTTTTTAGAGAACAACGAGAGATAAGAAAAAAACGTAAGAAGCGAAATTGATCCCCTCCATAGAGCTATATAAGACGGTGTATAGGATTTTACAGCATTTTGCCCTTTTAACGAATAAAAGTGTATTTTTTAAATTTAAAAAAAAATAAAGAGATTGTTAACTTTGTTTTTGATTTAAAGTTCAACTTACTTAAGGCTCTATCGACCTTAAGGAACACATTCTCATCGAAATTTTCGAGCTTCGCGCTCGATCTTTTGCATGGATTTCTCAAATTGTCTAATCAATTACGTAAACACAGTAATTAATTTTTTTCCAAAAATCTCAAAAAAGAAAGAAAATTTAGCAGACGTTTTCCAGACGAGCATTTGCTCAGGTACACACCCGTACAGAAATTATTTGATCTAGCCCTTTGACGTAAAAAGCTAAACCAAACCCAGACCCAGTCAGATAGATTAAAAATCTGGAAGATGGAGCTGTATTATTCCATCCCTTACACTGTTAGAAATTTCTATGGCAATGTTCAGAGACGTGAGACTGTAACTGAAAATTCTGAAACCTGTAACTTAAAATTCCGAAACTGTAACAGAAAAAATTTTATTTTCAGGTAACTGAAGCTTTATACAGTTATATGTAACTGAAAATTTAGTTACAATTTGGTAAATTTTAGATAAATTTAGGAAAATTCAGTTACCGTAACTAAAAGTTAAGTCAAATTCATGAAAATTCAGTTACAGTAGGTAAATTTCAATAACAATTTGGTAATTTTTAGATAGGTTTTCTGGAAAGTATCTTAAGTTTTATAAAAATTTCCGTTACTTCCGTAACCTAAATGTTCCGGAAATTTACGAACATTTCTAACAGTGTAGATCGAGCCCAGCCCGAATTATCTCGATGATTTGCGCTTTCACACACATTTTTAGATTCCAAGGAGAAATGTTTAATTTATTAATCAGCGTGTTATAACCACCGGTTTTGGTTAAACCGAAAATTGTCACTAAAAATAGTGGAAAAACAAGAATTGTAAAAGATTTTAGAAATGTTAAGAGATTGCTAAGAATTTGATCAGATTTCACCGAATTTTTAGCGATTTCTAAGAATTAATTTTTAGAAT
>JBAGKK010130371.1:0-24781 GCA_037177015.1 Euceroptres primus
ATATGTATTACTTGACTGAATTTTCTTTGTTCATGCAGCCACGCGCTGTTCGTGGCTTCTGTGAACTTTCTTGCGCGAGTCGCGTGCTACCAGATAGACGCCGAAAGATTTTTCATGGACCGCGTGGGCGGAAATTTCGTGTATAGTTTCACTTGGAATTTTGAGATTTTCTGTCCAAGATGAAAGAATATTTTTCTTTCTTTGTGGCCTGTGAGAGAAAGAATATCTGATTGAAAATTTCACAATATTTCAACTTCAAATTTCCATGCTAGCACCTCTAATTACACACTAAATCCAATATCAAAACGTTAAACAATTAAGAACTATATAACCACTACATAGGTATTTTTATGTAGTAGTAATGTAGTAGTAAAAATATTAGTAATAATTTCAATTGTTTGTAACGTTCTGATCCAACTTCGATTCAAAAATGATACTTCTGGGCAATTCTTTTGTTGGTTACGTTACAGTTTCACGCACATTTTTCGAAATAACTTTTTTTGTTTATTATTTTGTATGCTCGAGTTTTAGTTTATTCAAGGGCACTAAAAAACCCTTTAAAATGAGCATTCAACTGAAAAAAGTTTTTAATAGAAGCCGAAAAATTACAATTTCAAGAGCGTTCGAACGTTACAAGTTTTCGCCGAAAACGTTTAACGTTCCAACGCTTTTGAAATTGCAATTTCTCGGCTTCTATTGAAAATTTTTTCAGTTGAATGCTCATTTTAAAGGGTTTTTTAGTGCCTTTGAATAAACTAAAACCTGAATATCCGAAAAAAATAACCAAAAAAAGTTATTTCGCAAAAAGGGGGTGAAACTGTAACGTAACCAACAAAAGAAATGCTCTTCTGCATATAATAGTATGTACAATCTTTGTTTAGAGCATTGATTGATTGTTATTATTTTAATTGATTGTTCTACCTAAATTCTTTTTAATTCTTTTTAAAGTCCTTTTTGAAAGGCTTAGAGAACTTTCTGTCATTGGAGCTTTATTTAAAACTTGAATTCTTTATGTTTTACGAACACAGAAAGCCATTTGTAAAAATTTTGTTCCACACCAAAAAAATATTCTTAATTTGAAAGGAAAATTCCTCATCTTCAATCCTCTCACATTTTCCTCTCAAAAGGAGTATATTCCTCTAAAAATTAGAGGATTTTCCTCTTTTTTTGAGAGGAGAGATAGCAAAAGGAAGATTTTGCATTTTCCTCTCAGATTGAGTATAATCCTCCAATTTATAGAGGAATTTCTCTCATATCAGAACTTGCGCATGCGGAGTCAATCAAGCGTAATAACCTAACTTGTTTAGTGTCGATCGGTTTTGAGTGAACCGGTGGATTTTCAAGGATGCAGTTAATGGATAAAGTGGATAAAAATGGATAAAATGGATAAAGAGCTCATTTCGCTGTTAAAAAATTTGGAGCTCAGCATGTATGTACAGTCGTTCGAAAGTAAGTAAATTTTTAGATTGCGCATTTCTTTATGCATGTGGTGTACAAATTGTATGATTTCTTCATTGCTATAATGTTTTTTTCTCTATTTCCGTATAACAATACTCGCATGCATTTCTCTTTTATGTTTGTTGTTCTTCCTTTCAAGAGAACAATGTATTAAGTATCGAAAAATTAAAAAGAATGGCAAAAATGCCGCTTTTATTAACCAAAATTATAGAACCGTTTGGTGATTTGGCGATTTTGTTAGAACAATTAGAGTTATGGCAAATTTTCGCGTGATAAATAAACAATAAAATAACGTAGTGTATACGAATCTAACAAATTTTCCGGGCTCCAAAATTCTAGTCCGAAAGATCTTTTTTCCAGCAAATTTTGCCGTCATAACCTATAAAAATTAGGGCTGAACGCCAACCTGTCACTGCCCAAGAGAAAACGTGCGTAGTCACTCTGCAACCCGTTTTCATGATGTGAAATTAGAGTTGAATTGCAAATTAATTTTTAAATTAGTAATTGCTTTACCTGTGAAGAAAGTGAATTACGTCAATTATTGCGAATTTCGCCGTAACCCCAGTGCCGATTACAGCAAATTTCATCGTAACCATGTACTCGACCATATGTATTTTTAAATTAGTGCAACAATACGTAAAAATCTATAAATTTATTAAATTAACTATATATTAATTGTACAGAGACTTATAAGACTTTAGAAAACACCAGCTCAATATATCCATAGTTGAGAAAGTATGTTGAGGTTAAAGTTTCAAAACATTATATTTTCGCTAAATTTGAAAATGATCAGATTGATTGGCTTAATAAAATTATTTTGTATATAAAATAATTTATTTAAGTTTGTTCTGTGGAAGTTTAAAAAAATGTTTAATTATATTATATGCAGTTAAATTTCCTTTGTGAAGTTTTTGTGATGAAAAAAACTTGTATTACGATATAACCTCAAAATTTGCTTGTGATTTGAAGAACTGCCAAAATAATTTTATGTCCAACCAACCAATTAGATAATTTTCAAATTTATCAATAATATAATTTTTGAAACTTCAACCTCAACATACTTTTTTTATAAAATGAAACTTTATTCTCATCAATTTTTTCTTCACTTCCCTACATCTGTTTTAAAAAGCTTCGATAATGTTTAATGCAAAACAAAAATAATCTTGATAAGGAGTCAGACCTGATTCGAAATGCTTTGAATTAACAACAAATATCAATAAATTGAACACTGGAAGAGGCCACACGCATCAAGTATTATAATAAGTTAATTAATTGTATTAATATTATTTAGTATTAATATTGATCGTATTTAGTATTAATATTGATCGTATTTAGTATTAATTGTATTTAGTATTAAGTAATTTGAATAAACTTTCATATTATTTTCATTAAAAATACATATGTATTTATTTGAAGGAAACCTAACCTATAATCTATCATATTTAGAAGTAGATGAAATAATCTCAAAATGAGAGGATTGCATTTAAAACGGATTAGAGGATCCTCTTCAATTGAGAGGATTTTTCCTCTTCCTTTAAGAAGATCCTCTTGATTTAAGAATAATCTTCTTCAAGAGAAAATAATCCTCAAATTAAGAAGAATACTTTTCATGCCATATTGTAGAGGAAATATTGTATCAAAATAAGAGGAATCAATATATTTTGAATAATTGAAAGCAATTGAAATTGTCATTGTAATTTCAATTGTATTCGAGTAACATTTTTGTTGTAACTCGTTTTGAGGAAAATTCAGTGTTAAATTGAGGATCTTTTACAGTGAATTTGCTGTTTTCAAGATCGAAAGTTTTCTAATTGTGTTGCTTGGGCAGATAAAGATTTCGAAAATTCAGTTTTTCAACACTTTTTGATATTTTCTTTAGAAATTGAAGGCTTTTCATCCTTAAGGTTTGCAAAATTAGAAGTCGTTCCAACCAAAACCGGTCCATCTTAAGTTGAAAAATTGAACGTATTCAAATTTCGTTGCTCGAAAATTGAAAAGTTCTAATTTTTCTGCTTTTGAAATAAGTAAAAAGGAAATTACATTCTCCAAAGTAAAAGAAGATAAAAATATTTTGGCGCCTCTATTTTTGTTCCTTCTAAACTGCATTGCAAGACGACTAAGTAGACTGAATTACAATCGATTCGTCTTATTTTCATTCATGGGACGATAATGCGATGCTCAGGATGTAAAAGAGCTGGAAACCAAACCATTTGTCACTCGTAATCTGCAGCATGCGCCAAAAGAATGACAAGATAGAAGGAATAATAGATTTGTTAGAGTGATTTTCTCACGCTTTTACAAAAATATTTCTAATACTCCTTGACAAATATTTTCACATTACTTCATCGTTTTCCACAAATACATGAAAATTTTAATAATATTCTATTTTGCTCTATTAATATTTCGAACTTTAAATCCTCGAAGTTTGAAAGTTTGAAAGCTCCAAACTTGAAAAGCACTAAAGGACTAAAAGTTATAATATAAATATATGAAATTGGTAAAAATTACAGAGTTGCATTTTAAAGCACCTAATTTATGTTACCTATTTATGTTATAAATAAATTTATGTTACCTATTTATGTTATAAATGAATTTATGTTACCTATTTATGTTATAAATAAATTTATGTTACCTATTTATGTTATAAATAAATTTATGTTACCTATTTATGTTATAAATTTATTTATAACCTAATTTATTTAATTAGGCCTTACACCTAATTTATGTTATAAATTAGGTTACTTAAAAGCACCTAATTTATTTTACCCCCACTTCTAAGGTCAGAAAAAGCGATTTCTTTTGGATTTCTTTGGAAAAACGTGTGCATAGTTTTTATATTAGTTTCTTTGTTCAATGAAATAATATTTAAAGACTATTTTGTAAAATTTTTATGTAAAAATAATTAATTATTAAAAAGTTATAGTCGATTCCGAGGAATGCCTTTTTAAACCCCACTTCTAAACTTTTAAACCCTTTTTTACCCCCACTTCTAAAGTCAGAAAAAAGCGATTTCTTTTGGATTTATTTGGAAAAACGTGTGCATAGTTTTTATATAAGTTTCTTTGTTCAATTACCTAATATTTAAAGACTATTGTGTAAAATTTTTATGTAAAAATAATTATTAAAAAGTTATAGACGATTCCGAGGAATGCCTTTTTAAAAAACATGTTTTGCGGTCAGCACTCCTGCTTGGACCTGATTCATCTAAAATCAAAAATCGAAAATAATTTAGTTGATATATTAGTTTATCTATTCTTTAATCAAAGCATTAACTGAATTATTTTCGATTTTGAATTTTAGATTATCCAGTTCCAAGCAGGAATGCTCACCGCAAAACATGTTCTTCAAAAAAACATTCCTCGGCATCAACTAGAAATTTTTATTAATTAATTGTTCTTACATGAAGATTGTACGAAATATTCTTTAAAGGGCTACTCTGGTACTAATGAAAATTATTTGAAGAATTTTTATTTTATATTTTAAACAATTTTTGAATGTTAATATTTTTACATTTAAAGGTAGAGATATTAAACTTATAAAAAAAATTGTTATTGCTTTTTGATGATTTCTTTCATTGAAATGGCCACCTGAAGTTTGCCCTCTTATTCCGTGGTTATCATGATTTTAAAAAAACTATTTCACAGATCAAGCTGAAATTATAATGGCTTACTCTGTACATGTATGGTTTCAGTATGAAGCAAAATTATAATTATTCATTATATTTAACCTATTTCTAAACAATTGAAGTTGCAAAAAAATGTTCGAAAAATTCAAGTCCTCCATTTTTTTTTGACAAGGGTGTTTGATCATGGTTCATACGATAGCGAATATCCTACTTTTTAATAATCGGTATAAATTTTTTTATTCTAAGTTGTAAAAATATTGACGTTCAAAAATTATTTGTAATGTAAAATAAAAATTCTTTAAGAAATGTTCATTAGTACCAGAGTAGTCCCTTAAATATTACTTCCTTGAACAAAGAAACGCATATAAAAAAATATGCACACATTTTTTCAAAAAAAAAAAAATCAAAAGAAATCGATTTTTCTAGCCTTAGAAGTAGGAGCTTAAAAAGTTAATTCTTACCTTATCTTAATTCTTAACCTTAAAAAGTTATTTCTGCTCTTAAGGAATCTTAAATTTTATTTTAATGTTTAACATGTTTGGTAAAAAGTTGACTGAAATCTGATTTTGCACGTTCTGAGTGACTAATTTCGGTAGGATATACGAAGCCACCGCGTGCAATGATCGAATATAGTGACTAGATGAACTTTACATAATATAGTAGTCTCACCCACACATTTTAGTTAGGCTCACGAACATGTTAAGTTTCGCCGACGTGACACATGGCCTGCCTCTATGCCGGTGTTATATACTTATTGAGCCGAGAATCAGAGCACGGTTTATGTAATCGGAGATTGTGTTAAATGAGTCCTATTTCGTCTCTCTCAGACAATCCTGAAATGAAGTTGCCTCCTCGTCTCGTACATAGTCTCATCGTATCATGGTCCCTCGTCGCCTAACGCGTGGAATATCGAACAACAAGTTATGTCACTCTTTTAGAAGGAAAGACCGAGCAGTTCACATCGATTATTCGCCGAGCAGACGATCTTCGAGTTTTATTTAGGGAAGAGACGATTTATTGACTATCCCACTCAATAAAACTCTGCAGAATCTTAAAAATTTTGATAAAATTAAGTCTGCACTTATTTTAGTGAATATCATTTATATTTCTTAAAATCTTGAGGACTTCTAGGGGAAAGTTGCCTAAGATGGGCCACACTTAATATTATTGTCTGAATATACTACATTCATCAGTGATGTCTATAAATACATACAAAGATTTCTTATTAATATCAACAGATTTCTTATTAACTAAAAAATGTTTTCTAAATCGCAAATAAATTTTCAAAAACAATAAGAAAATACCATTTTAGTACATTGAGTAACGAACTTTTACAGCTATCAGAATTATAAAATTGCTCCACTGTGAATTATTTAAAAAACTTGCCTAATTTTTTATGATATTATTCTTTTAAACATGTATGTATTTTCTGAGTGTTTTTTTATTTTTATTTCATCCAACGTTTCAATCCCATTTAATTCTTAGTTTTATAATATAAAATACAAATATTATATTTCGAAAACTTGCTAAAATAATATGAACACAAAGCAAACAAATCGGTTAAATTAACAGAAGTCATCTGCCAAAATAGGGACAGCAGATTTTTTTCTGATATATTTACAGAAATTTCCGTTAAAATTTCCGTAAAATCCGCTCTCGGATTTTACATCCTTTTCTGTTCATTTTATAAAAAAGCGTGTTAAATCTCTTTAAATATAACAGAAAAAATCTGCTGTCTCTATTTTAGCAGTTGACTTCTGTGAATTTAACCGATTTTGTTTCTCTGTGAATAAATCGTTCTTAAATAGGAAATGAAAGACACAATAGAAAACTGCGGTATAGATTTTGTTGTAAAAAAATATTAATTTGATAATTTTTTGCCTCGGTTGACAATAGTCAACTGCGGTATAGATTTTATTGTAAAAAAAGATGAATTTGATAATTTTTAAATATTGTAAAAATCGTTAGAACTCTCTTTCACATAAGATTACGTCATATACTAAAAAAAATTTGTTTGATCATAAATAAGTTCGATTCAAACAAATTTTTTTTATTTAAATAATATTTCTTTTAATAAAACAATTGTTTTTTGAGCCCATAGCAATACTATAGGATTTGAAGGTAAAAATCATTTTTCTGAGTGTGTCAAGTATTTCAATTTTGAAACTGAGTGTATCAAAGTTTCAGTTTGGAAACTTTTAGTGATAGTAAAAGATTTCAAACTTTGCTCTCTTATGTTTCCTCCAATTTTCGAACTTTCCAAAACTGAAAAGTACACAGAGATTTAAAAATCTGAAACAAGCATATATAACACCATAATTGTGTTTTCTCTTAGCTCTTTCCGAAACGTAGAGCAGTAAACTTTCATCCTAAACTATTACGAAAATTGCTATTCTTCTCTACTACAATAGAGCTGTATGCTCTTCAGAGGAATATGGAAAATATTAATAAAATTGCAAAATGGCAAAATGGTCACATTGTCGGTACATTGTAGCCAAGCGAGTAAGAAATTCATGCAATTTTGAACGAAAATTACAATCTATTATCGAATATTCGCAAATCTATACGGATGCTCGACGCCTATTCATTTATTCCAGACGACGTAACGTATAGCTCCGAGGTCTGCTTGCACAACGCGTGGGTACCTTCGTAATAATCCAATTACAAAAATGGCATGGTTACGTCTCCTTTGAGTGAGTCCATATTGTTACATGAAGTGTCGAAAATTAGACAAAAGGTTGAGGACTCGATTAGTTCAAAAGGGCAGGAAATTATTCTACGCAGGAGGAGAAATTACGAAATGTATCATAATCATTGCTTATGACCAACTAAACTTATTGCAACACTGTATGTTGCATAATTGTAATAAACTGTGATCAACCGAGGCCATTCGCGTGGTGTAACTTTTGCAAATTGGTCGCCAACGAATTATCCTCTGTATCTTTATCAAAAGATTATTTCAAAATTTGATTTTCAATTCATAACTTCGTGGGCCACTATTTTTTCCTCAAATATGAAAAATACTTCTTTTGGTTAAAATTAGGCTTTTTTCTGTGGATTTAAAATGGATTCGGTCAAGTTAAGTCTGCACAGTAATTGTGAAAAATAGCAATTGAAAAATAGTAACTTTTCTGCACAGTAATTAAAATAACATAAAATAGTTTTTATATACAAGGTGAGATAATATTGTTTTAAATGTTAATTTAAAATCGGTAGCGATAGTACAGACAAATTAGGATTTCTGCTATAACAAATTGCTATACGAAAATTTTTTCTTGATTACTGTTTGTATGGACGTCCTAATGAAATCCTGAAATCTTTCGGTCTGTAAGTGTTGTCATTTGTTTGTTACTAACAAAAAACGAAAAAACGATACGTTTTTTCAAAACCTTTGTGTGGATTGTTGCTTTCGATGAAGAGATACGAAAAAATTGTGTATGAAATGATTTCTAGAGAATAAAATAAGCATCAAAATGAGCTGTCACCGAATCCCTTACGACTAATCCCTTAAGTTTAAAAGTTATGAATTTGTTAATTAAGGATGTGGGCTAATACCTAATACGTTTTCGTTTAATGAATTTTCATTGTTGTAAAAAATCTTTTGATCAAATTTTGCTTATTGAGACCTTAAAGTAAATGGTCCAAAGTATTAGAAAACATTTTTTTTTTGGTACCCAAGATCCAAAATTGACGGAGGAATGGGGGAACAGTTTTTTATTTTTAAACAATAATATTTTTTGAAAAAAATTTTTTGGTGAGTTCACATTTGTAGAATCGCCTAAGGCATAATGGTACTTCAAGAAAAAATACTAACTATATTTCCAAACAAATTTTCTCATTTTTAACAATAAATTGTTATAAACAATATTTCTTCATACTTACATTTGTCCGAAAAATCTGCACAAAAATATGGAATAACCAAGTATCGACTAGGATCTCAATTATTTACAGAGAAATTTTCTATCTGCAATAGTTTCGCTGTAAAAAATATTTTTTAAACAATTTTCATAACATTTCATAACATTTCCATAACACCACTAAACAATGATCAAAATTGTCAAAAAATGAGGAACACCATATTAAGCTCATGATTGATCAAACTTTTATTACTTTTTTTAAATACCGATTGTTTGAAATTCAATTGAAATGTTTATAACAAAAAAATATGATTAGTTAATTTACTTCATTAAAGGTGAAAAAATTACAGAAACAGTTGAATAACCTAATTTTCCTTCTTTTTAACGCTTTTCATGTTTCTTAGAAGCCTTTTATTGTTAATATTATTGTTTAATTTACGATATGGAAAAAGTTGAATATAATGTGTTCCAAGGGCGTTAAACCACCCCTAAATGAAAAAAAATCATAGTTTCTCTGAAAATACGCTAATAGAATGCAGTTTTGGCCTAAAAATTTTGAATTGATACGAAAAAATTTATAAAACTGAAAAATAGTTAATAAAGCAGCAAACTCACCCTTAAAAGTGAAAAATCGATTTTCAAACCTTGTCCATCTACTGGGAATAATTATTGACTGAATTAGGGACAGATAACCCCCAGGCATCGAACAAAAAAGATTACCTAAAAAATAGTTCTAGAAAACACCCCATTTAGCAAAAAATTATCCCTTAGAATCTGAACATTATATTTCGCCTTTTTTAAGCAAATGCACATGTTTACATTCCAAACAGCTTTTAACAAAATATAATAATGTGAAAAAAGTGAAGAGTGATTAGAAAACTCTCCTAAGTAATTTAAAATCCCTTCCAGGACTTAGAGGTATGTTAGGTACTTTTTTGCATAATTTTTTCGGATTTTTTTTTTAAATTAGAAAAGCAATATTATTATCAAAACTTTTTCTCTATATTAGCATACATTTAAATTAACAAAATAATTTTTTTATAAAAATTAAGAAAATGGTAGCGCTACAGTTCGTTGAAGTTGAGGCCTCAAAAAAAGTCGGTGAACACGATATCTCAAAAACTAATTAATCAATTGGGTCGTCGCTTTACACACGTATTTAAAAAACGTGTGACTATCGTCTGTAGTAAAATTGGATTTAAATATTAATTTTAAAAAAATGTATGGCTCGTTTAATCCAAAAAAAGTGAAAAAAAATTATTTATTTCAAAAGTCCGCCATTTTAAACATTTTTAATTTTATTATTCTACTACCTACGTTGGCGCAAGTGTACTTTTTAAGAATCTCTTTGATTTTTTTCTTTCAGAGTGCCTGGAGAGCCGAAATAATGTCACCGTCCGAGCACTTTGTTTTTGAGGCCTCATTTTTGAGCGGGTGCAGCGTCCACCATTCTGAATATTTTTATTTAAAAAAATGTATATCGTAGTTCAAATGTGTGCCAAAACAGTGCAAAAGATTTCAAAATCATATTGCTTTTCAATTTAAAAAAAAAATTCCGAAAAAATGATGTGAAAAAGTACCCATCACACTAGACTAGTTTTCTAGTACTGAAAATGGAGTCGATTTTCTGGGATTTAAAAAACAAAAACTATACGACTAAATGTTATGGAACTTTTTGGACTGTATTTAGCATCATTTAATGTAGTTTAAAAAAATTTTTCACGTTGAAATATTGAGTTATAGCCGAGATATAAGCCATTTCTTGGAGGTCCATAAAAAAAAGTAGCAAAACGGATGCAGTTGTAAGTGACGTCAGTGTGTCTGAAATAAAAAAAAAAAACAAAGAAGGCGTTAGACTAGATAACATTCTGCATACCATGAACAAATATTTTTGAAAAATATTGAAAATTTACAAAATCGCGGCTTTTTGAAAAAAGTTTCGAACTTTACAAAAAAAACTTTTTTCAAAATGCCGCCATTTTGGCAATTTTCAATATTTTTCAAAAATCCTAGTTCATGGTATGCAGAATGTTATCTACTCTAACGCCTTCTTTGTTTTTTTATTTTATTTCAGGCACACTGACGTCACTTACAACTGCAGCCGTTTTGCTACTTTTTTTTATGGACCTCCAAGAAATGGTTTATATCTCGGCTATAACTCCATATTTCAACGTGAAAAAATTTGTAAAACTATAATAAATGATTCTAAATACAGTCCAAAAGGTCCCATAACATTTGGTCGTATAGGTTTTTTTTTTAAATCCCAGAAAATCGACCCCATTTTCAGTACTAGAAATTAGTCTAGCCCCTTAATGTAGTGATTTCGAGGTAAATTATTATTATTATTATATCATTTTTTGACATTTTGGATCATTATTTAGCGCTGTTATGGACTATTGTTTATGAAAATTGTTTAAAAAGTATTTTTTACAACGAAACTATTGCAGATAGAAAATAGCTGTGAAAATAATTGACACCCTAGTCGACACTTGGTTATTCCAGAATTTTTGCAGATTTTTTCGAATAAGTACGAAAAATAAAGTATAAAATAAAGTATGAAAAAAATTATTGTTTACAACAATTTATTGTTAGATGAGAAAATTTTGTAAAAAAATTGTTGGTATATTTTTGTGAAGTATCACTATGCCTTAGGCAATTCTGCAAATGTGAACTCACCAAACAATTTTTTTCAAAAAATATTATTGTTTAAAAATTAAAAAACTGTTTCCCCACTCCTCCGCCAATTTTGGATTTTGGGTACGAAAAGAAATGTTTTCTAATTCTTTGGACCATTGAATTCAGGAACACAATAAGGAAAAACCTACAAAAATTATTCCTCACAATAAGGAAAATTTGATCAAAAAATTTTTTACAAAAATGAAAATTTATAAAACGAAAAAATATTAGGTAAAGCTCACATCCTTAATTAAAAAATTCATAACTTTTAAACTACTACTTTCAGGTTGTTCAGTAGTGGCGCATTTTAAAGCTTATTTTATTGTCTAGAAATCATTTTATACACAATTTTGCGTTATCTCTTAACCAAAAGCAACAATCCTCACAAATGTTTTGAAAAAATGTATCGTGCTTTCTTTTTTTGTTAATAACAAACAAATGACAGCACTTGCAAACTGGAAGTTATCAGAATTTCATAAGAGCATCCTTAAAAATAGTAATAAGAAAAAAATTTCGTATAGCAATTTGTTCTAGCAAACACTCATTTTTCGCCTCACAGAAGAAACTAAGGATAAAATTTGTTGTAGCTAATTTCCTAATAGAGATAAATTTTTATTTAGACATTCAAAATACATATGTTGTCATGGAAAAACGAAAGAAAATTTAACCGGTTTTTGGGTAAAATTTAGTAATAATAGTATAAGTAGTAATAAATAGTATAAATAGTAATAAAAAAAATTTCATATAGCAATTTGTTCTAGCAAACACTCATTTTTCGCCTCACAGAAGAAACTAAGGATAAAATTCGTTGTAGGTAATTTCCTAATAGAGATAAATTTTTATTTAGACATTCAAGGTACATGTTTTGTCATGAAAACACAAAAGAAAATTCAACCGGTATTTGGGTAGAATTTATCCTGAGAAGTTAATTTTTGTTGCAGGTAATTTTTACCCCGGAATCGAGGTAAATTTTATCCTTCGTTTTTTTGGTGTAATTTGACTGTACTAGGATAATATTTGCAAAAAATTACTTTAGAATTTGTAATGAAAAGATTTTAAATAAAAGGTATTTTGCGTACTTCTTGGTTATGCGAAGTTACATTTCTGTGTCGGCAATTACATAACAGAACATGGTTACGTGTCAGTAAACCACATCATCCAGCTCGACGCGTATTCCCCCGAATTCGGAGACTTTTGTGCTCCACGCTTCTCAAAGCGCTTCGAATATCATTAAAGTCTATTTTCCGCTAGCGTAACCATGACAAAGAGGAGTTACGTCTTAAGTAAAAGACTCTGATGCTACAGGTGTCAAATATATAATTTATTATTATTTTTATCCTTCTATTCACAGCAATAAAAGAGTCTATCCTTGTATCATATTTCATATGAACACTGTTCATAAAACGTCAGTTGCAATCTGCTTCGGATTATCTGATTTTGTATGCAGCCGCCCATTTTCCGCAATCAAATCTCCTTTTTTTATGGCCTACGATTAAATTACACATAAATAATATTTATTTATGACACTCAGTGTTTAATTTTTAAAAAATACACTTGTTATTTTAAAATTGTTAAAAAATATTCTTGTTATTTTAATTTTTTCCATTTAGAGGTCCAAGCTTTCTTAATTTTGATCTTACGGAGAAAGCTTTGTTAGAAAATTGATTTTTTAACTCAGGTGTCCTAAAATCCAAGATCTACTTCAAAAACGAGATCCTTTTGAAATTGCTGGTTTTTAAAATAAAAAGGCTAATGGTTTTCCTTGTGAGTGTTTACGTGTTAGAAGTTAATCGTTAGGGATATTTTTATCTATCCGGTCGATGACACGAAAGAACAGAAGAAATCGTATAAAGCCAGGCATGGGATATGAAGTAAGATTCTCTATTTTAACATCAGGCAGAGATTATATAAACTTATAAACCATTCGAATCTCGTAAATTTTGAATTTACGACCACGAGTGAAAAATAGTTGTAAGTTCGTCGAAATATTTCTCAGGTATACGTTTTAGAACTCGAGTAGACGATACAAGCTTAGGACAGTCTTAATGATTATTTAATATAATTATCATTATTTATGATTAATTTTAAAATAAAATTTAAAACTAGTCTTTAATATCTTATATCTAATATGTAATATCTAATATCTAATATCTAATATCTAATATCTAATATCTAATACCTAATATCCAATGGATGTTTTTCAAGATAGTCGCGAGTTTATCTTGGGAACTAGTTCCAGAGAGACTGTTTCATTTGGTGTAAAGCGGAGGAGTTGGTGTATTATAAGTATGATAGTATAATTTATACGAGCACACGTAAGAAGACTTTTACGGTTCTGATTTCCGGTGAAAATTATTTTGAAACCAGACGTAAATAGTTTGAAACATTATAGACCATGTAAAGAGTGCCAGCTTCATTTCCTTCTTCCACATTTGTGTAAATTTTCTATTTAAAAATTGAAATGATTTAAAATAAATCAAGCATGAAATAAAATCCTTGAGGATAATGAAAGAAATGGATATTTAGGAATTAGGTAAAAAATTTAAAATACATTGTTAAGAATGCAGAAAAGTCGAAGATATTTGAAAGAAGTTGGATCTCAGGCGATAGAGGGAGAAAGGTAAGTCTGCGGTTTTTCGGCTGGCCGTGACCCGGTTTTCATTACATAAGAGACGCAACGCGGCACTGGTCTTCTTTCTTTCTTTCTTTGTCGACTTTTAAGCCATGAATTCAACTGAATAAAAATATATCACTATCCTTGTTCACATTTACGAATGTGAGAATCTATCGAGTCTTTAGAGCAGACAATAAATAAGGCAAGAGGGAAAATTACTGTTATTTAGTATCCAAGATAGTGTTTAATTTTACTGGCTACTGTATTCAAACTTCTATTTTTATTAGTTAACTTATTTAAATAATATAACTGATTAAAGATAACGCAAACATTACATATTATATTCGTAATTTTAAATTAGGAATGTAAATGAAGAATAAATACTTTTCTTCTAGAATTCTTTTTATAATCAGGAATAAATTCATAACAAGTAAAAATGAATAGATAACCGAAATATGGAGCTCCATGGACCGAATCCAATCATGCTATCAGAACTCGGGAATCGATTTGAGGCAAGATTCTTTATAACTTTAACTTACGTAACGCAATCCAGTTTATTCGACCTCAACACTATGCATTCTCCCTAACATTTTCGTAACTTCAAAAACTCCATGAAAATAGAAAAATATCGACTGAATAAAAAAATTCACAGACGTGAAAATACTCGATTAATAACAATTGGAATGAATCATCCAGTTGAGATGAAAAGATTTACAAGCAGAAATAACGAGATTTTGGCATAGATATAAATTTATGTTCTTGAGTTGGAAGTGAGCATTGCGACAGGGCGTTAGAATGTTGAAGTCAAGAGGTTTATAAACTGACATTTTTTTACTTGCACTTTTCGACGAATTCAGATTTGCTCCAGTTACTTTCTGGAAAGTCGAAATGTCAGGCCCTCGAAAATGAAACCAGCTTTTAGCCAAATGCCATTCTGGATCGACTAAAATGCTTCATTTGTGAAAGGGTTTCGTTAATTGAGAAATGAGTCTTGCAATAGTTGACATTTATTTGGTATATTCGAAGGAACAAATGCCAGTTAAAATGAGAAATATATGAGATAAAGAAAATTGAGAAACTCAGGACCTTTATGATTTCTGGTTCTAGAAGCACAAAAGAATTTATTGAGTTTTTAAAAAATGTTTTAAACTTAACATTAAATTGAATATTATTCTTAACTTTATACTTTATAAAAGCTTTATAAAAAACTTTATAAAAAATTTAAAGAAATCATTTATCTAGAAAGACTAGCTTTTTTGTGTCTTAGTACATGACGTGGTTTCAAACTTCCGGTGAGAAACCGGATATCAGAGAAACCACATGAAAAAGATACTGTAAAGTACACGTATATTGTCTTTATCTCGGACCTTGCCTTTTATCCGGTTTTATTTCCTGCTACTTACAAAATATCCTCTGCAAAAAATAATACCTTAATAAAGGTATTAATAATACCTTTGTGTTTAAAATGATCTTTTATAAAAAAATGGTTCCTGTATAAACTTAAAAACCTTTTTAAATCGTTTAATATTTATCCAACATATTCATTTTATGTTACGTTGAACTTATGTTGAAACACCTTTTTCACACAGCTTATACAAAGGAAAAATGTTCTAAAAAACGTGGGAAACCATAGGAGTTTTTTTCTTTAATTTTTTCCGAGAAAATAGGGGATTTTAATGAGACTTCGTTTACACCTCTTTTGACTTTCTTTGCTGTGGCTTTGCTGTTGATAAAGTGATCGTTAAATGCTCGTCAGAAATTTCAAACGCGGCTCATGTAAATGGGATTGGCTGATGCTTGTCACTTATTGCAAGATGAAAATCTGCATTCTCTTCCGGTAACAGAGCAGTAAATTTTTCGTATGTAGGTAACAGTGCAGTAAATTTTTCGTCTTCCTTTACTACAAGCGATGACAGCTTCTTGGAAAAGTAAACTGTATACGCTGGAGAATTATGGACAATCCATTATTCATGGAATACGTGTGTTATGTCATGTTGTACATAAACGACCACTTGTCGAATCACAATAATTTTCTTTTCCACTTTTTTCCCCGAGAAATTCGAGTTTTAAGGATAAAATAACATTGAGCAATATCCAATTACATTTTTTTCACTAATATTAAGTATTTAGTCGGGGCGAAATGACGTTTTTCCTGAATAAGAGAAATTTTGTGAGTGAGAATATTTTAACCTTAGAACCTGTATTATTTTGATTATATATCTGAGTGGACCAAATCCATTTCAAATCAGACAGGTTCTACATTTCAAGTTTCTAAATATTTCGTTGACAAAATATACACTCAGAAAAAAGTTTTTTATAGTTCAAAAAAATATTATTTGAATCATACAAACTTTTTTCTGATCAAACTAATTTTTTTTTTAATAAGTAAATTTTCAAATTGAAAAAAGAGGTGAAAAGATGATTTTTTTAACTTGAAAATAAGTTTTCTCTGCACTGAGAAAAATGGATAAGTAGATACTGAAATTTTGGATATTACTCCATAATATATAGATTTTACTACATAATATCTAATATCTTTTCTTTTTTATGCAAGATATTAATGGGAAATGTCAAATTATTTTAAAAGTCTACAGTCTTAGATATTATCTAAGACTGTGGACTGTTTTCAATATCTAAGACATTATTAACAGTGTCTTTTGTTGTCGCTAGAAGATGACTAGAGGTTAACGAATTTTTGTGTATCGAATTATGCGTAATGCGTATAATAAAAGTTTTATAGTGCTAGTGTGAAAGTTTTCTATCACCAGCGTCAAACGCCAATTAATTTGGACTTAAATAAAATTATTTTTAATTCTTTTTTATGCCTGTAAATTTGGAATAGAATTTTCTAATCCCTAAATAACACATGTTTTGTGTAGCCGTTTTCAAATTATCGAAACACAGTTTGATTTTTGAAAATCGTAAAAGATTTCTAATTCTTACATTTGTGTTTTTTGCTATAATCTGCATTAAAGTATAGCAAAAAATTATTTATTATTATTAATTATTTTCAGCACTAGAAATTGTTAAAGATTTCGAATTCTTACATCTGTGCTTTTTGCTAAAATCTCCATGAGATTATAGCAAAAAACACAAATAAAATTTTCAGCATTGGAAATCGTAAAAGATTTCGAATTCTTACATTTGTGTTTTTTGCTAAAATCTCCATGAGATTATAGCAAAAAACACAAATGTAAGAATTCGAAATCTTCTAGGATTTCCAATACTGAAAATAATTAAGATATTACAATCTTAGGTAAACTTTTGGAGAATTGAATTTAATATCTTAAATAATAATTCCTAATACCTAGCATATTTCAGTTTAACATCTTAGATATTCCAATTTAACATCTTGGGATACTTCCGTTTAATATCCAAAACACTGCCAGTAAGAATCTTCTTCTTAATATCTGTAGATAGTCTGTTTCAATATCTAGATGGCTGTCCTATAGTTAAATCGCAATTGTTTGCGATAAATATTGCGGTTTAATATCTATTTTTCTCAGTGTGGGTGTGTATTGTTTCGATTTGAGAAAAGCAAATTTTCAACAAAGTTATGAAAGTTAATATTAATTAATTATTAAGATAAAACTATCCTAATTTATTAAGATAATTTTAATTATTGCTTAAATTTAAAGCAATAATTAAAGCAATATTGCAATATTTATGCAATATTGCATAAATTTAGGCAATATTAAATGCTTAAATTATCCTTATTTAAGCAATATTGGTCTAAATTTAATATCACGTTACCTGAATTTCAGAGTAGAGTCTTAAATTCAGAATCAATTTTGCAGATCCAGACATCCAGACATCCAAAATCCAGACAAATTTTACTGAATTTAATCCAAAACATTTTAAAGTGCAACAATTTTAGGTACTATTTTGTACTGTAAGTCACTGATTCAATAAGTTAAATTTTAACTAATTTTCAGTCAAAATTCACTGATTTTTTAGTAATCAGTATATATATTTATGAAAGGGATTGGATAGATTGGAATAGGGCCTTAGAAAGTGTGTCTTATGTGAGTGGTCCATGGACCATCAATAAGTAATTGCAGTTGTACTGCAAGCTGAGATTGCAGATTCGATCGGTCGTTGCTCGACGTCATGAGCGAGCCCTGCCCCGTATTTCATAACTGTTGGTGCTGTTGGAAACACGTAACCTTTCATGCGCATTTCTATTGTCGAGTGTCGAACGGTAGTGATGAAACCGTATGCCCCGCATGAGATTTACGTGTGCTAACTTACGTCTTCTCATCTAAACAAAAAAGAGAGAAAAAAAACATAAATAATTTCATATCATATATATTCATATATAAATAAATTCATATCTTAAAGTAAAACATTCACCTAAGAAATAAACAACGAACGTACAAAGTTTCCTGATTTCTTCACCCTTTGAATTTTCCTTGTTCAATAATAATTGAAATTGATAATTATAATTATATATGATTTAAAAATCATTCTTCATCATTTAAAAAAAACACTTTGATAATTGAATAAAGGGGTCTTTAAAACTGTTTCTTTATGATTATGTTTCTTTATATCTTATGAAATCAATCTCTATTTGAAATTCTAGGAAATTTAGCAAGTCTTAGAAAGGAGTCAAATCTTAGGAATGAGCTAATCTTATATAAGTCTTCTTAATTCTATTTTTTATTATTAGCATTTTGTACACTTGGCTGAATGTTAGTTAATTCTGAAGATCGGAGAGAATCGATAGATTCACGGTCAAACTAGTTGTTATGTAATGGATGACTTCAGGACGTTGCCTCGGATTAATATTATCCTTGAAGTCAGAACAAAATATCAGATTAGGTGTAAAATTTTTTATGTGAGACCACACAGTCGCTATAAAATCCTGGGACTCACCTTCCAGTCACCTTAACTTCCCCCATTCTATACCTAATCGAATTATTTGTACAATGTCTGCAGATAAAATTAAAAAATAATTTTAACAATGTTAATAATTTCTTCATCAATAAATTGGAATCCGAATTTACGACTATATTCCTGTCGATTATTATTCATATAACTTCTATTTCGAGCGTTCTCGAAATACCTTGTGTAATGAGGAGGTAAATTATATTATTATAGTTTTGTAACCATTTTTTTGTAATGAATTTTTTGTTGCAACACTGACATTTTTTTCTGCAATATACTCATATCCAAAGTAAGACATGGTAAGATAAGATAAGACAAGATAAGATAAGATAAGATAAGACAAGATAAGATAAGATAAGACAAGATAAGATAAGATCTTATCCCTTTTGGGATAAAATCAAAGAATTACTGCATAGCTTAAAAAAATAAAAACTAAAGGACCTAGCGGATAAGCATGCATATGCTGTCTCCGCTTGGATCTGGTCAAGATTTTTACTATAAGTTGGCATTGATGTAAGATTAAATTTCCCAAAATGTTTCATCTGAAAAAATTTTTTACTGAAGTTATGGGGGTAAAACCAAAATCAAAAATAATTTTTTTCTCTAGAACAGCTGGACCAATTTTGATGAAAAAATATATGTTATGTTTCTCAGTAGTACATTGTTTAAAAATAATTTTGGAATAATTTGGTAAACAAAAACGACAAAAAAATTTTTGAATATTTAAAATATTTGAAGCATTTTTAGCCAAAAAGTGTCGGGTGTGCCTCAACGACATCCCATAAAAAATTCAAAAAATTTTTTCTAAAGCTTTTTTTACAAAATTATTTCATAATTATTTTTTGACAATATACTATTGAAAACCAAAACATATTTTTTTCATCAAAATCGGCCTAGCTGTTCTCAAGAAAAAAATTGATTTGATTTTTATTTTTATCCCCATAACTTTCCTAAAAAATTTTCTTTAGATGAAACTTTTTGGGAAGTTTAACTCAACATGAATTCCAATTTATAGTAAAAATTTCGATCAGATCCTGATGGAGACAGCATTATGTTATTCTGTGTTTTTTCAGTTTAAAAAAAATTGTTTAGTGATCGCTAAAATTGTTTCTTTATCAGAAACGCGACCTCAAAGGCGTAATAATTTTTATTTTCTACAGTTTTAAATTTTTTATCAAAACTAAAGGTAATATTTCTTTTAAAAAGTGTGCAAATACTCTAAAATTTTTGTCATAATGAACAAAAATTGAACAAAATGAACAAAATTTTTGTCATAATGAACATAATCATAAAGAAACAGTTTTAAAGACCCCTTTATTCAATAATCAAAGTGTTTTTTCTTAAATGATGAAGAATGATTTTTGAATCATATATAATTATAATTATCAATTTTGTCAATTGTGTTATAAATATCCCCTGCATCAAATTTTTCAAAAAATTTTCAGGGTCGATTTTGACCCTCAAAATTTAAATTTATCGCAAAATCGATTCTTTAAGGATGTTAAGCACTCATTAAAAATTTTTTGTTCATTATGACAAAAATTTTAAATGAGTGCTTAACATCCTTAAAGAATCGATTTTGGGATAAATTTAAATTTTGAGGGTCAAAATCGATCCTGAAAATTTTTTGAAAAATTTGATACAGGGGATATTTATAACACAATTGACAAAAATTCCTGTACCATTATCAACAACTGATCTCAATTAGCTTAGCAAATTAAAAGTTTTTAAATTAAAAATTTCTTTAACAAAATCGCCTAAATCTTGAAAATAGTAAGGGTTTTAATTGAGAAAAATACTTTTTACTAGAAAAAACTCAATATAAACATATACACTAAGAACCATTTCAATAATTGTGTAGTTTGTTAATTTTAACAACAAAAATTTTCTTCTCTCGGCAACTTCTCATAGGTATTTGTATCTATTAATATAAATTTTTTACTAACTAAAGAATAATTTTCTTAATTAAAACCTTTACTATTTTGAAATTTTGGAAAATTTTAACAACGGTTGAGAAATTTTTAATTAAAAAACTTCTTATTTACTAAGTTAATTGAGTTCAATTATTGATTATGGAACATGAATTTTTTTTCAATTACCACGGTCAGCTACGATTGAGTGCAACCCAAAGGATCTCTCACCTCTCTGTTTTCTTTTGATATCTTTTTATTGATGCCCCACGATTATTTTGAGACCATACAGAAAAAAATCGTTGGAGTGATATTTGAAAAAACTTAATTTTAAATTTTAATTTTCAGGCTATTATGTATACTTTTGTAAAAACAAATGCAAAGTAGAGCTATTTTGGCTAAAACTCAGTATTTTGAAAACGAGAAAAAGTATCTAGACGTTAAACATCTTTGCACATCCGGGACTCATTAAAATTTTTGAAAAAGTGTGAAAAAATGCCATTTTTATCAGTTTATTGAATATTTCTTCATTTGAATGTAAGGTTGTACGGTTGTAAGAAAAAAATTAAAGTGTATTAACTTCCCCGTAAAACTAAAAAAAAGAATGTTATATCTCATAAATTTTAGGAGTACAGCCTCCGGAAATTATATTTCGCTGAAAAAATAGACTGAAAAAAATTTAGTTTTAGTTTTTGTGAAATAGTTAATTCTCTATGCACTGAAGACAAAAATAGTAACAATATGAGTTAAAGCAGATGAAACTTCCTGCAAATCTCAAAAAATTTAATGTTCTATTTTACATAGGTCTGAAGTTATAGCGATTTGAAAAACACCCACTTCTATAAAAATTCATTAAACTTAAAGTTTTCTTCAAATATTGTGTTTTTGATGCATTTCTCATAAAGAGTTATTCCCAGAATAATAAATGAATGTTGAGGTTCAATATGTTTTTATTTTTTCATTGAGTTTATCAGTTTGATTATCTGTCATTATTAGAAAATATACTGAAAACTAGAACGCATGATGAAAATCGCCTCAAAATTGGTTTTTTGACTCAGTGTGCGTAAAATACGTTTTTACACGCCCATATTAGTGCATAAAACGGCGTATTACACACCCACTAATGTGGATGTGTTAAAAACGCATTTTACGCACACTGTGTCAGAAAATATCGTATGCAACTCGTGCGTATGGTTCTACTCACTTGTGGTGATCGCGTGTGTAAAACCGCATTTTACACACATGTTGCATAATATACTATGCTATGTTTAGGAAAAACGACATTTTTTGTACGCGTGCAAGGTAAATTGAAAGATCACGTAGAGGAGAAATTTGAGTATGGTGTTTCTAATGAAAGATTTGAGTATGATGTTTCTAATGACAGGTTACCCTTCGTTTGTTGCTCCAGTTATAAAAGAAAATACATACATTATCAAGAATGATACCGACAACAAAGTAAAATTACTACTCTTTTCTGATCTTGAACCGCTGATGAAAATCACTAGATTGAGTAGCAACTCAAATATCTCCTCTACGTGACCTTTCAATTTCCCTTGCACGCGTATCATAACTTTCGTTTTTCCTAAACATAGCAAACAAATTTTGAGGCGATTTTCATCGTGCGTTCCTGCTTTCGGCATATTTTCTGATGATGACAGACGATAAAACTGACATAAACTGAATGACAAAACAAAAATATATTGAACTGCAACATACATTTATTTTTGTACGAATAACTCTTTTCATAACACTTACATTGAAAATTCAACTTTCGATGCCTCTACAGCGGGGCGAAAGTAGCAGTTTCAACCCTAGGGTTGAAAGTAAAAAACACAGGGATGGCTAAGTTACTTTTTAAAAGGAACTAGTTACCGTTACCGTTACATCACAAAAAAAGTAACTAGTTACTGATATCGTTACCGTTTCAAAATATAACTTTTTCTCAGCAACTTTTGCAAAAAAAGTAACTAACTTTTATATTTTATAAATATGAGAAATATATGTATGTCACCATTTGAATAGTCAAAGTGAAACAATTGTTTCAAAATCAATAAACTATATTGATAATATAGTTTATATATTTATAATATAGTAATAAAAAAAATTCTGTACTACATTTCGAAAGTAACGAGAAAAGTAACGATTTTTATAGTTATCGTTACTGAAAAAAGTGTAATAGTTACCAATTCGTTACCTATTTAACTATTCGTTACCTATTTACCTATTCGTTACCATCACCTTTACCCCGAAAAAATAAACAGTTAAAGTAACTAGTTACTTTTAACTAGTTACTTCCCATTCCTGATTAAGACTTATTATTTCAGATATTAAATCCAATCGTCCAAAAGTTTACTTACTACCATAATATCTCAATTATTTTCAGCATCGACGCAAGCTGTTAACTAACGGAGATTATAGGAAATTTAAACATAAATGTAAGATGTCGAAATCTTTTACGATTTCCAGAACTCAAACTGTGTTTACAGAATTTAGAAGCGGCTACACAGAACACGTGTTATTTGGGGGTAAGAAAATTCTACTTCAAATTTAAAAGCAGAAAAAAGACTTACAAATAATTTCATTTAGGACCAAATTAATCGGCGTTTCACGCTAGTGCTAGAAAGCTTTCACACTGATGGTACTATAAAAGTTTTATTATACGCATTACGCATAATTCGATACATAAAAATTCGTTAACCTCTGGTCACTTTATGGCGAAAGAAAAAAATGCGACACTATTAGTAACATCTGAGATATTGAACTTTAATACAATACATACTTACTTACATACATACTTACATACATACTTTTAATACAATCTGACTTTTTCCATTAATATCTTTTAGAATAAAGAAAAGATATTAGATATTATGTAGTAAATCTTCATGAAATATTTTGATTGAGCATCTGTTCAGCACAGTCGAATCTATTTGTAAAAAAGACTTTGTTTGATTGAAACACTTCTTGGGAAACTAGCTTTATACAAAAAATAAGAAGCTTTATGCGAGGTCTGTAAATTAGAATTATTATGGGCTATTATGGGCTATAAATTAGAATTATTATGGGCTATTCTCCACGCAGAGGACACTTTCGAAAAAAGCAAATTTTTTTCGAAAATTTTTTCAAAATGATTTCCTTTAGTACACATTAGGTTTATTAACATTATTACAAGAACCTGTAAAAGTATTCAAGCTAAAAATTTATTTGAAAGCCTTGCTCCTTCTGACGTCGCACGCATTTTCCATCTTCTTCTAACTAGAAGTATTCCTCAATAAAGTAAAAAAATACAATGAAATTTTCACAAATGAAGAATAATAGAATAGAAAATAAAAATTATATATAAAAAACCAAAAAATTCTAACTTTTAAATAAAAAGATTTTAAACTAATTTTTTTAATTAAAATGAATCATTCTTTAATTATAGTTCAAAGATTAAAGATTAGGTAAAAATAAAATTGATTTGCTTTATAACTATAATAATATAAGTAATGGAAATTATTAACACTTTAATAATGTCAAATAATAATTTTTTGGAAATACATAATAAATCCTTTTTTTAGTCGTAACAACATATTTTGATAAAAAATACACGTCGAATGTTTGTTAATTTTGTGTTAAAATAAATTTCTTATTTTATGAAGAAAGAACATAATTACAAGAACATAATTATTTCTAAAAAATAATAAATAGAAAAATAGATATATAAATAAATAGAAAAATAGATTTATAAATAATAAATAGAAAAATAGATATA
>JBAGKK010130474.1:0-24769 GCA_037177015.1 Euceroptres primus
CTTGTCACATAAAATTCATCTGTGTCGTTTAAAAACTCAGCAATGACAGGCGATGTGAATTAAGACAAAAATGACAGATGAGAAATGAAAAGTCGGAAGTGAGAAATGGGAAGTGGAAAAAGTTACGTGATCAACCCCCTGATGTGAGTACTTTGTTTAGATATATTTAGAAAAAATTAATTAATTACGAGAAATGTGAAAAATAGGAGGGACTTAAAATGGTGAACTTTTTGTCAACCGCCCATATGCTGGATCAAAAAATGTTCAACTTAAAATAATCTTACTTGAAGATAGAATGAAGATAAAAAAGTTTCATCCCTCTAACACTTTCTTAAATCTATATCTTTTCAACCTATAAAGTTAAAAGTACCCTAAAAAGACCCAAATTTTGGGACGAAACTTTTTCCAGTGGAAAATAGTCGCATTCGAGGGGACAAATTACCCACGAGATTTGGATCCTCCTGTTTCGAAAACCTCCCATTTTCCACTTCCTACGATATGGGGGTGGATTTTAGAGGCAAAGCATTGCAAAACAATTTTTTTAACAATCGAAAACAATTGAAAATGCATGGGAACAATATTCATTTGCTTTTAGATAAAACTGCTGCAATTCAAATTGATCCAGTTTTTGATCATTTTAATACTGGGATATGGGAAATTTTATCCCCATCGAATTCTCAGGAATTTTCTCAGGAAATTCTCAAGAAAAAAATTTGTAGGAGACCTCTGAAGAATTTCCCAGTAGATTTCTGGGAATGAATTCCTAGGAAATTCTGGGAGTTTCCTGGGAATTTTTTTACATGAAAAACTATGGTTCCGGAAGGTTACCATTTTGGACAATTTTTTACTTAAAATAAAATAATTTTTCATAGGAACATTTTTGCTTTTGATATTTATGTGTTTTTAAGAAATTTTTTTAGTGTAGGAGTTGCAAAGGGGTGATTTTCAGAAGAGTGAGAGTGGAAAGATATTAAAAATTTTATGTCACTGTTTGTTGACTAATAGGAGCATTTTCTATTGAAAAAATTCTTGTCACGGAATTTGTTTATTTTTATAAAGTTTCTTAAGATTAGGGGTAAAAAAGAGTGAGGTCCGAACAAACTAGGGGGTTGAAAATTTGACACGTGATTTTTAGTGTCAAAAACTTCTATTTTCCATTGAAAAGTTTTTTGTCTGAGTATTTTTATATTTGTTACAAAAATTTCCACTTTAGGGGGTAAAAACGAAGAGTGAGTGCTAGAAGGTTTAGAGGGATAAAACTTTTTATGTTATTTTTCTCGTCACGATTTTCTATTGAAAAATTTTTGGTCTCGGAGTTAAGTTACTTCTAGAACTTTTTTAAATTTTACAGGAGAAAAAGGAGTAAAATATCTGGAAAATTTAGGGTGATGACAATTTTTGTCTCATTTTTCTTCCGAAATAATAGAGTTTTCCATTAATCAATTTTTGGTCTGGAGAATTTGTATAAAATTGTAAAAAATATTCGTTTCTACAGAATACTGAAAAAAATGGGTTGTTGGCCAACTACCTTAGTAGTTGGACAAACTACTTTAGTATTTACAAACTTTTACTAAATGATGTAACTATTCAAATTGTTGTTGCAAAAAACTAAATAGTTATGCATGCTAATAAAATAGTTGGCCCAAATATACTAATAAAGTAACTATACTAATAAAATAGTAGAGACATATGTTACAAGACAAAGTAGTTGGCCTAACTAACCATTTTTTTCAGTGAAGCGTTGAAGATTTTCTTTAAAAGGTCTAGACCACAACATTTAGCACAATATTTGATACTACTGGACGAAATTTTGTGGAGATATTATTAATATCAAATGTATGATAAAAAACTGATTTTCTGCATGAGAAAAAAATACATTTCTCGTACATATAATCCAGTTTTTATCGAAATAAAATTTGTTCTTGGAAGGTTCTTACATTGAAATCAAATCTTGAAATACAATAACCAATATATTACAAGGCGAAGGCTTTCTATTTTTTATGTATATTTATTTAAGAACTTTTTATTAATCAGTGCAAATTTAAAATCCTAAACATTAAAAAGTATAATAAAAATAAAGAAGAAATAGAATCCATCTGATTGTAATTATAAATTATTTGCAAATTTCCTTTGCAGTTTAACGAAATAACGAACCGAAATTTTGATGCGGAAAGGAAAAAGCTGACAGAGTTAAATAAAAAAAATTTATGGTTTTTCTGTGTGTGGCGAAAAAACCCCTGGCGAGAATCGAAGGGAGGAACATTTTTTTGTGAACCGGAGAACGGTATCGTGGGGCGTATAAAAAATTGTCACATTTCTGACATGGCTCGCGGGCTTTCAGGGATTGTCCGTACTTGGTTTACGACAAACGCCTGTGGGATTGCGTCCTATATATGCTCTACGCTATAACACCTACCGTATAAATACTATAAATATATAAATGCCTCGCATCTGTTCATTTTGAATAACAGGGAAAAACAGCTTTACTGCATATTGAAGCTGAATGTATTGAACGTTCTCTAACGATAAAGCAATAATAATAACAAGAGGAAAAACAGTAAAGTAAATTATTTGACCTTGTCATTCTTGACTCTAAAATAATAATCCCAAAATTCCAATTATAGAAATTATGGTAAACAGCAACTAGCACAAACAAAAGTGTCAAATGGGAATTCAGACAAATTAATATTAAAACAAATGACAATTTTAAAAATTAACAAAGTTATGCCAAATTGCAGTTCAAAAAAATGAAAATGATTACTCGTCCATTCGGCGAAATAAAAATTAGATGAAATGAGTTTTGCACAAATAAAAATGACAAGCGGAATTCGGAGAACATTAATACGCCTCCTTCTTTACGTTTTCCGATAAATAACAAAACTAATACCAATAATGGTAATAATGCTGGAAAGTTAGCTTGAGGAACAATGGAACTACTTTTTTTGGAGTATGATACACTCCTCTTGGAAAAGGGATTTTATGGGATCAGTCCGTAATTCTTGATAGCGTAAAGCATTCGTACCATGAAAGGTATATGCTCTGGAGAGCGAAGGGCGTAACTTATCCAATCTTTCATTCCCTTTCTCCGTTTCCCTTTTGCCGCTCACGACGAGACGTCCCCATGGAGCGATTCAATCTTTGCTGCTTTTTGCCAAGACTATCAATGTCTCTGCCTTCGAGCGGCTGCAAAATAAAAATCGCTTCTACTTCCGTTTGACGTTATACACCCAAGACCCGCCATAAATTTGCGTGCTCAACGCGTTTGTTCGGAAAATCGAAGAAAAGCGAAATAGGATCGAAACCGTAAACTGTGAGACGATCGCCGATATTGAGCATATTCCAAAGAATCCCACGGCATCAAATTAAAACCGGAAGAAAAATGCGCATGCACGACATCCTCCGCACTCGATATACCTCTCATAAAAATTGCGTACGTACTACAATCCATGTGTTCCGTACGGCTGAAATCATTTTCGAGCACTTTTCAGGCTAGAATATTTCTATTTCTGGAGATAAGTTCTCTAAGTACTCAAAACAGAATTTTAAGTAGAAAACAACTCGATAGTTAATTGAAGAAGAAAAGAAACTTGCTAAAGTGTTAAAATTAAAAAGCTCCCAAACAGAAACTTAAACAGAGAAAAATATGAGAAACTTTTAGCATTCAAAGCGATGAAGTTTTAGAATTGATTGAAAAATGAATTTTGAATTTTTGTTGATCTATTTCTGAAATACAAGCAAAGAACTTAATTAAATAAACACATTTTTCTCTGACTAAAACAATTAAATGTTATGCCAAAAAAATTCTTTTAAAAAATATTCACCTCATGGCTTCTTTTTAACAGGATTTACTTGCATAGAAAGATAAACCGTTGAGTGAAGGGATAAACTTAACTGCCCAAGTATATTCTCACTCTTATATCTACACTCTTTTTCTTTTTACAATTTTACTCTAGAACCGATTTTTATTCGAAATCATAACTTTATTCAGAAACTTATTACTAGTAGCTAATATTTGACTGTTATGTTTTTAATATGATAGTTAATTTATTATATTTAAATAATTACATAATTTCAAATAATATTTTCTAATTGGCAAAAGTGTCTGACATTTTTCTGGGGATCCCTTTTTTATCTACTATAAAAACGTCTTTAAAATATGTCCGAATAAAAGAATATGTAAAAAAAAGTTTAATAAACAAATTACAGAATAAAATATAGTTCCAATTAATATTCAAAATTATTCAGATTTTATGAGTATCAAAAATAGTAAACATGCGATAAGAATTTTTTTTAAAAGTCTATGTGGTGATCAAGTTTCCTGAGGATATTTTTTAGAAAAATTCGTCGAATATCCCGAGACATTTGCAAAATGATACTTTTGAATAATAAACAATAAAAAAACCTTACTTTAAGAAATAGAAAAAATTAATTGAAACAAGAAAGCTCTTTTGTGGGCGAAATAACAAAAAAATACATTTAATCGATCTGCTTCATAAGACGAGACAAAACTGAAACGGCCTCAGAATTTTTAAGCTGCCAAGTATTTTATTGTTGTATTTTCTTGACCTCTGCTCCTGACAAGAAAGAGGCGAACATTTACCACTCCTTAATGGATATTGCTGTTTCTCTTTTTCTCGCAAGGCGATCCGTCTGAGGGTCTCCTCACGTTTCGGATAAATTAGAAAAGTGAGACGGTGGATCGTCTTCTTCCCCTTTTTTCAAATTACCATTCTACTTTTACTGCGAACGACGGAAAGTATGCATTTGCATGACAAACGATCATGGTTCACTCTAACTCTGCCTTCCTCCCCCTCCCCCACCCTTATCATACCCGACAACGTAATTCTCGACAAAAAACCCAAACGAGCCTTTTACAGTTCTACACATTATTATAATTTAAGTACCGCCCAACCAAGGTGGAGCTGAATCATTCACTGTTTCCCGCAGAAGACCTCAACCTCTAGACGAATTTCATCTTAAGAACTTTGGAATAATATAATTAGGGCGAGTTTAAGATTTTTTGCAATTTTTGCGATGTTATCTAGAATCATCAATCAAAAAATAGTAAAAAAAGGTTTGAATTTCAGAATGGATGAGTTTAAAGAAGGTTTAATTTTAGGAATCTGAAATTTCTAGAATAAATATAAATAAATGACAAGAAATTTTTATAAAATTTTCAAAGAATTTCTCTGCAATTCCATAAGTTTTTATCAATATAATAGAAAAGCTCTGTAATATCTAGAAAATCTCAACAAAAAAAACTCATTGAATTTTTATATTTTTAAATACTTGTGAGGAAGAAAAAGGAAACAAAAGTAAAGGAAAGTAAAAGGAAAAAAGATACCGGACGAGGGGGGGTTATTCGAATAAAAAGGGCCGGTGCGGTAGCTAACGAATAAATCGGAAGATAAGATTTGCATATTAGTAACATTACTGCTGAGCGTCTGTGTGCAAGAATGCTTGGCCGCCCTTTTCATGTAAAGCTGAATCACACGCCCCTTAACCTTCCTATTCATTCACATTCTTCGTCTGGATCTGTGACTCCCTTCAGAATCAGTTTTCGAACCTAACCACGACTGTGTGCACATGATCTTTGCCCACGAGATCGGAAGAAATTCGTCCCAAAAGGGATTAAAAAGATAAAATTTCATCTAACTCGATTGAAGTTTTATTGCGAATCAATTTCGCGATGTAAGTTATATAATTTCATGTGAGACGACACTCTAAAAATGATTTTATATTGACAAATATTTTAGAACATTACTCTCAAATTAATATTCAAAAAGGTATCGTACAAAAAATCTTAAGTGTTAAACCCCTCGTTTATTTTTAAAACTCTAACAACAGAGAGTCAAATGGAGAAACTCAAAAGATAGAAATTCACAGAAAAAAATGTAAGTTTAAGATGAACCAAGAATTGAACGGTGTCAACGTAAAAAGATGTCAACTATTTTCGGTGCTTTCATCCGTTTTCGATTTAAAAATTGAAGTTAGAATATGAGCTAGTACAATGTCCTTATATCATCCATCTGAAAAGCATCCAAGAAATACGATTTCGCAACACATTTCTGTGCTGACTTAATTAAAAATATTATAGTAAAGCTGAAAGTAAACACAGAGTAAAATTTTAACCATTTAAAATTTTTAAAAAAGCAAAATAACATAACAGCATAGTGATAAAGTGGAAAATTAAATGGGCATCAATTTTTATACACTAAAAGAAAAATGTCCACTAAAATAGTTCACCTCTTCTTTAAACTGAAAAAAAATAATATTTCTTTCTATTTCTTTCAGGGGGCTCTTCAGCATATAGCCATTCTTCTTTCTTGCCTAACACCGAACCGATTTTTTTGCTCGAGTTTCCCTACTATTTTTCCTCGAGCACTAATTTTCGACGACGATTCGCACTAAATAACTGCTTAGCTATATCTAAAGTGGTAAAAATCTTTCTCACCAACACACTCACTTCACGGTTCTCACACATTCCGTCCAGGTGCAAAAATCCTACACTAGGGATTACGTCCTGGGACGTATCCGTCACCCTGGAATTGAAAGCTATTTTTTAATAGCTTTTAATTCAAATCACCCTATAAATATCTAACGTGCTGTCCAGCAAGCTTATATGCTCACCAATGTAGATCACATAAACCCTGAAAACATCCTATAATACTAAAATTAGTCACAGTTTCTCTAACGGTCTCTAACAAATATTTTTTAAAAAATAACTAATAATAAAAAAATTGATTAAACTGATTGTAATTGGAAAAGATTTGAAATGATAATATTATAGATATTTCAATTAAATATTTACTTGCAACGTAATACTAAAATTTATCAAAACAAGATGGTTTTATCACAAATCAAGGAGTGAATGACATTCAATTTTGATGTGCATTTGAATTGCCATAAAATAAATATCGACTTTTCTTTAACCATGAATTGATAAAAATAATTTTAGAAAGTTAAAAAATAAAAAAAATAAAGTAATTTATGCCAACATTTGGTGACCAGCAATGTGAGTTCAAGTCATCAGACAATACAACATGGATGTGCCAATTCACATACAAACATTAATTATCATTTTACTAATGTATAAGAAATTAATTGCATATGAATCTGCCAATTCACAATTAGCTATCCAAATCTTAATTACCATTCTACTAACGCATAAAAAATGTCTGTAATTGAAGAATTGGATGCCAACCTTCCATTGGAAACCCTATATAAAATGAACTAACATAACTTTTATCTTGATATGCTGATATTTAGAGGAAAATTGAAAACCATTTATAACAAAAAAACTTAATTGAAGAGAATTCTGAAATAACTGTACACCTGAAATTAATAATGTTTAGCCTCTCATATTAGAAACTCTATTATAAATTTTAAATAAAAATTCTACAAGAGGAATAAATTTGAAAAAAATAGTTAAAATTGAAGGAAAACTTAATTATCTAATTATTATTCTAATAATTTGAAAAATTTGTTTCCTTTGATTTATTAAATGACTATTCGCGAAATATTTTCTTGGCCTATCAGTATTTTAGATTACTCATTAGAACTCAATTTCAATTTAAAATGCAATAGATTTAATAATTGATTTTACAATACTTGGCTTTAATGTTTAATTTATTAAGTTTTTTTTATTTTGAGCAATTATTTTAAAAAACAAGAGAAGCCTGAAGACTTAAGCTAAGAAATGGTCTTCCATTCAGTGGTTAGAATAAAAATTCAACCAGTGGTCACTAGCTGATTTGCAAACAAAAATTACAACCTGCCTCCAGGCAGGTTGTAATTCAGACCTTTCATTCTACGACATGATAGAATTAAAAGGAACTTAAAAATCTACTCACCTTCGCGGATTCCCTCGTCGGAGCGATGGCAGCATAGCCTCTTCTGGGCCAGTCCCCAGAGATCCCTTCTCTTCTGTGAATTCTCCTTCCTATCCTTCAGTATGAATGTCTGAAAAAGAAAAAGTACCATTAGTATATTTTTAAATAATGATAATTACAATAATAACGCAAGAGAAACTAGAGAATTTGCTGACTAAGAGTAACCCAATACACTAGCCAGAATATATGATGCATATAATAATAATAATAATAATAATAATAATAATAATAGTAATAATGCATGAGTTAATCCGAATGTGAAACATCTCCCATATTTAATTATCCTCAAGAGGGATCTAACCCCAGACTTTTTTTCGTCAGAAGATGAGTACAGTATAGAAGCCACGCATCATGAGACGCAGCGTACAATTTTCGAGGGTCGTTTCAAGGATCCAAGTACATGAAGTTGATTAACGAGCGGCCTTTCATCGCTACTTCCTCCAAGAGGCAAAAGACCAAAAGAATATTGTGAATCCGCACTATATGTTGTTGTAAATGGACCTCTATTTGTATTTGTATTTTGTCGGTTCTTGAATCAACGTCTAACAGCATCTGTTATCATTTATCACCCAGTTTCTTACGTAACTGCAGTCAGATTTTAATGTCAAACTTTCACTTTTTCGTTTTATTTTTTCTTAATTATCGACATTACGTCTTTTAGGTACTTAAATTGAAATACTTTTATATTCTCAATTTATAAACAGTTTTTAAAAAGTTTGCTTGTACTCATTTAAAAAGAAAGAAAAAAAATTAAAACTCAGAAAAACTACCCCGGGAAAATTTGCAGAATTTTTAAAATGAAAATTAAAACTTCAAATAACAACTTTCAAATTACATAACTAGATCATTTCGCGCGCTACGCGTGCTAATTATATCCTCTCTGCATGGTCTTTTAATTTTGACACTTAATAATCGTAAATCTTTAAAATTTAAAAAATAAAATAAAATTATAAATCTTTAAAATTTGGATATGAGTGAAGTATAAAACAATGGCAAACTAAATATCGCTGACTAAAAAGCGATATTTAACAATTTCAAAATAATTAAACATTTTTAAAATGGAAAACTTTGAAAATTTAAGACTCAATTATGTTCTTTAATTCTTAATTCCAAGTTTTTAGAATTGAAGCTATTAAAATTCAAGAACTTAAATTTAAACATGGCTTTTAAGACTGTTCTCCTCGCACAGACAAACTCAAAATTAATGAATCTTTATCTTAAATTATAAAATCAACAAAAAAGAGCTTTTTGTTAATCCCAACGTATTTTAAAAGAGAAACTGGGGCGTATACATTTAAAGAATAGTTTGGGTCATAATTGTTTATTTAAAAGTAGTAATTTAAATATTTGTTTTTTCCTTCGTCCTAGACAAAAACCGTAACTTTCATTTGATTTCAATTTTCAACGGATCATTTTGTTCCTTAAAAGATTCTTTACAGTTCTATTTGGTACGTTCTTATTAAAAATTGTAATTTGAGCTATTGTATAATTTGCAAAATTATTAACTGTATAATTTCTAAATTAAATAATTTTAATAGAAACGTACAAAATAGAATAGTAAAGGATCTTTTAAGGAAAACAAAATGAGCTGTTGAGAATTGAAGTTAAATGAAAATTACGACTTTTCTCTAAGACGAAGGAAAACAACACAAATATCCAAATAACTATTTTAGGTAAACAATTATGACCCAAACTATTTTTTTCTAAATTGCTCTTAGGTATTATTTTCAAAATTCGTTAAAAATAATTTTGGGTTCATTCTCCTTGTAATTATAAATCAACATAAAGATTTGATTAATTTTGTACGGGAAGTGTACATCCTTAAATACTGTTTTCGCAAAATGGTCCAACTAATGTATTTTTAAGACAGAAAGATCTCTAATTTAATTTTTTTTTAAATTTGACATCTTTTAATTCTTCTCTTTTCTAAATTAGTTTCGAAACAGAAGTTTTCTTAAGTTATATTATTTATAAGTTTTTTTAAAATTACCACTTTTAATTAATTTTATAACAAAATTACGAAACATAATCACACGCTTTTCATTTCGAATCTTTCAATTTCCCAATTAGTCTTGTATTTTTTGACAATTTAAAAAAAAAACACATCTATGACTTAAACTTAGTCTACGTTTCAAATTTAAAAAATCCAATCAGTATTGTGGAAAAAAGACAACAATGAAATATTGAAATTGCGAGTTTTTTGGGCCATCAATTTTTTAGAGAAGGACTCCTCTATTTATTAGGTAATTAATAAAATATAAACATTTATGCTGAAAAAGATATTTCGACGAATTGTGTAAGATTTTTTCACACCATTCTTGTTTTATATGATGTTTATTCTTTCTACATTTTCATGTCCATGTCCATGACTCAATGCAACTCGAAAGTGTCGAAATTGCACGGAGAATGGAAATGGCAATGTTTCTTTGAGGGGATTAGCGATGACGATATTCTGAGAGGTGAGGTCCTACTCTCTAGCTAATGGATTAATGGATTTAATAATGTAAGGCATACCCGCCACTCAATGTGAGCTTTTGTCACTTTGACAATTGGTGATTCTGGCTAACTTTTGTTAGTTCAGACCTCGTGAAGAGTCTTCACTATGTGTGATGAGTTGAACGGAACTAGAAGGAGCACTCACGTGTATCTGAAATCACACGCACAAACTGCTTGCCTTACGCCTGTTAAGGTACGAGCAAGATTGGGTTCTTCGGAGGGGTACATAACCTAAAAAAATTCCCCGTAGTGCCTGTTGATGTCTCGCAACAGGTGCTTGAACAAAAAGAAGACGTGTATGTTTTGGCGCACCGTCCGAATATGCTGCCGATTGTGTGGAGTATTAACTTGACGGGACCCACCGACATAATCGTGAGAGTTTACTGGTAGAGGTTCGTCCTCGACCATGCCCAGTCACAGGTAGCTGAACGTCTTTAAGCTAACACTGGTACCTCGGATTGGTAAGGTAACTTCCGTGGCTGAAAAGTCATTGAATGCATGGCGGGTGCCAAGAACCATTCTAGGGGCAAGCCTGGAGGCTCTTTGTAAACACCCCGACCGAATATTTCGAGCCCAGTACCAACCCTAAGCCTCCAAGCGGCCAAGGTGGACAGAGTAAGCAATTATATGCGAGCCAGACAAATGTAGGCTCTGGTACTGCACCTCCTATTCCGTTGGCGGGAGGTTGCAGCCTTTGGTAGCCAGGAGCCAAAGGCGGGCATCATAACACGTTGAACGACTCGGGAAGTTTTGACCTATGTTAAAGCTTCCTAACACTCAGAAGCAGCTTGAACTTGCCCAAGGCTCAATGCAGCTTCAACCTGCTGATGCTGCGTAGAGAATGGTAATGGCAAAGTTTCCTTTGCTGACGATTGCCTTGGCAACTCTGATAAGACGGCCCTACTGAGACAACCCTACTGTTACTGGATGAATCTTTTAATAAGATTCAGTCTCTTTGCGATAAGAAGACGAAGACAAGAAGCAATGGTGAAGACAAATGCGATAAAGCATACGATAATGAGGACAGAGATTGCTTTTGGAGCGCGCGCTGGCTTGGTCCCAACAGAGCTTGTTTCTGAGTGTTGAGTCTCTGAACGTGGTAGTTGTCGTCGAATTGACATAAACGAAAAAATGCTTGCTCTACATCTTGCAGGGTACAAGCAACAACAGACTTCCGGTTGAGTTCAGTAGTCTTCGAATTTTCTAATTAATCCTCCTCGCACCGCTTGATGTCTCCTGATCGGTGCGTGTAAATAAAATGAGACTTCTGTGTTTAACGCATGCATTAAGATCTCCTAAGGTGTCTCAATGCTCAAACACTCACTTTATCTCTAGGCGAGTGTGAATGAACGAGATAAGTTAAAGGAACGTGGCAGTGGGTCGAGTTGTGCTATATTTTATATGGCTCTCTTCTCGGGTCCTGGATGAGTTATGGTAGGGCTGCCTCTCCTGTGGCTGCTCCGCGGGCGAAGCTTTCTGCACGTGACTCACTTACAGATGACCCAGGTTTCCCACCTGCCCAAAATCTTGGACTGTGGTAGGCTTATGACGAACTGGCAATGAAATGGTACATGACTTGGATTGCAGGACTAGCGAAAAACCTAATTGATACAAAAATGTAAAGTAAAAATTTAAAGTTATTTTGACCATGTGTGACCCTCAGCGGATGCTCCCAGGTCGAGATGCCTCTCTCCCTGCCACCATCACGGTGGCTTGTGAAGGAGGTGTTGGGCCTTTTGTTAATTGATTATCTCGGGATATTGTAAATTCAGGGGACGCGGAAACGTTAAGAAAATGGTTTTGGAAATAGAAAGGTTAATTCGTTAGGGGTCGGGACTGAGCTTAGGGAACTTAAAATAGTGCAGCTGAATAAGAATAACTCAGCCATAGTTTCGGGTGAGTTGCTTCAGCTGCGGCGAGAAGTCAAGTATGACATGCTCATGATTCAGGAGTGGTGATGCATTTTGAGACTTTTCGAGACAAATTCGAGATTTGCTTGAAACAAGGTCAGATGAGGTCAAAATTTAACGGAGATCGAGAATCTCGAATAAAAATTTTCGAGGATATCGACTCGAGACCTCGAATTTTCGAGAATCTTGATTCGAGATCTCGAATTTTTTATTTGAGATTCGCGATCGCCATTCAATTTTGATCTCATCTTATCATGTTTCGGGCAAATCTCGAATTTGTCTTGAAAAGTCTCGAAATGCATCACTATTCAGGAGCCACCTTTAGACAGAGAATCCAAGGTCTTGGCTCCAACACCAGGATTGCTCCCAAGAGTGGAAAAGGTAGGGTTTTTCTAGAGCAGGGATCGCTGTCTTTAATAGGCAGGTGGGCTTTGCTTACATCTCTCACTTGTGCTCAATACACTGTGCGGTAGGTGAAGTTCAAGTCCTCGGATTCTCCTTCTATGTCGACTCTCAACACTTTCAGTATAGGGATGATGTGTAAGTGCATCTCTCTCATCTAGGAATGGTACTAGATGCGTTAAGGGGCAAGAGGGTGCTGATCGCTATGGACTCGAAGTCGCGGCTGTGGTGTCCTGATAATAATTCGGGTGGAAAAACAGCAGCGCTGCGTGGTAGGAAAATTGAGGACTTTATTGCCCAACATGATCTGCATGTATTGAACGATCCCAGTCAGACTCTTACTTTTCAAAGTTTGAACAGAAGGTCCTGGATTGATGTAACTCTATTTTCGAAAAACATGGTTGCTCATACAGGGAATTGGAAGGGGTTGACCTGGCGTCTAGCGACCACCAAGTCATTGATTTCACCATCAAGTATGAGGCGGCCACTGATTCTGAGGAGGCTCGAGCCTTAGAAGGATCTAATTGAACGGGAACTTAAGTGTCTACCACCTGAACGAAAGGAAGATGTCGAAGTCATGGCTGATACTCTAACTGAGCTTCTTACTCGGGTTTGTGAAGCATCGATTCCGAAGAAGACGCATTATAGGATAACCAAGCCGTGGTGGAACAGGAGGCTTACAGGGCTCAAGACAGGTTTACAGACTTCACAGGAATTGGCAGAAAGCCTCAGCTGTGTCTAAAGTGCAAGTGGGGCGGACATACTAATCAATCCGCGAAAAATACCGAGTGGAGATTGCTAAGTCTAAACAAAAGAGTTGGGTTAAGTTTGTCTCTGACACTGGGAATAAGGATCCCTGGGATTTAAAACCAAACGCCTTCGAACGGAAAAGGTCCTTAGTACCCTTCGAACGAGTGAGGCACACACCTGATCAATTGAGGAAACAGCCAAAGTATTTCTTGACGAACTTGTTGCTGATGATGTCACTCGCCAAGAAGGGGAGGAGCATGCTAATGTCAGACGATTTGCCGCAACTGCGCCAAATACTGAGAACGAGTCAGAGATCACCGATAAGGAGATCTTTGGCATTCAGAAGTCTGAAAAACGGCAAGGCTGCAGGCCCTGACAGGATTGAGGTTATGGTCATCAAAAGGGCTTAGCCGTTTATAGAGAAAGGAATGGTTCGACTTTTCAATGGTTGCCTGTCATTCGGCTTCTTCCCAACCGAATGGAAGAAGGACTCGATTCGAGTGCTTCTGAAGGACGAGGATAAAAACCCGGAAGAAGTTCGGTCTTACCGCCCTCTGTGCCTCCTCTCTGTCATTGGGAAGGTGTCTGAACGAATACTCCTTAAGCGGATGCAGAGGACAGTCTTCGGTCCTGGCATGTTGTCGAATGGGCAGTTTGGCTTCAGACCATGTATGTCTACCGAGGATGAGCTTAGGGCTCGAGTGGATTCCCACGAAGAGACGTATGTGCTGGCCCTTCTATTCGAAATTGTTGGAGCCTTTCACAATGTCTGGTGGCCGCTTGTCCTCAAGGCTTTGAAAGAGAAGAACTGACCTAAAAACATCTTCAGTGTTATGACAGACTACTTCTGCAATAGAGAGGTCTTATGGCGCCTCAATAATGTGTGTGTCGGGAAAAAGGTTACCAAGGGTTGTCCGGAAGGATCTTTCCTCGAGCCTGCTTGCTGGAACCTTATGATTGATGATCTTCTCAGGGAGCTCGTTGAACTGTTTGGAGACGACGCACATTGGAACGAAATCGCGAAAAGCTGGCCAAAAATATAAAACGTTCATAAAGTGGGCCAAGTTTCGTTACTCACGGGTTTTCGGGGTCGCTAATTACGAATCCAATGTAAAAAATTCCGAAAACAAAATGGCGGATCCAATATAGCGAACGAGTATGTTAAATAAATTTTTAATTTTTTTGAAAATTGGTATCAGGGGGTTTTCAAGGTCGCTGATTACGAACTTGATATCAAAAACTTAAAAAAAAGAAATAGTGGATCCAATATGGCGGACTAGTATACCCTTTGATTATTTTCAAAATTAGTAAAAGGGGGTTTTTGAGCTCGCTGGTTATGAATCCGACGTCAAACATTTAAAAAATGGCGGATCTAATATGGCGTACATGTTATCCAAAGAAATGTTCGATTTGGTAAATTATCATAATTAAAGGGTTTTTTGGGTCGCTGATAATGAATTCGAAATCAAATTTTTGAAAAACAAAATAGCGAATCCAATGTTGCAGACATGTTATGCAAAAAAATGTTAGATTCGGCAAGTTATCTCTATTAAGGGTTTTTGTCTAATGTGATGGTGAAAAAGCACATGAAAAAGTGAAAACTTCAGGCCCCTGTATTTTGAAAACCGGTTGGTAAATGGATCTATAGTTTGGTGAATTAATATAGGTCCACTATGACTATAATTTCATTCAAATCCAATTTTCCAGTTTTGTGAAAATATAAGAAAGTGCAATCATTCATACACTGAAAGAAGTTTAAGTAAGCAGCACTCTCTGCACGTACTGCTGCAGCACCAAACACATATGCTGCCGCGCGCCTTCATTTTGGGTGCGCTGCTCTCCCTTTTTCGGCCGGCTACCGGACTAGAAGCATAGTGGCGCGAGGGATACTACTGATGGTAGTGTTGCTTGCCCCAGTTTAGTAACCAGCACTCTCTGCACGCATTGCTGCAGCACCAAATACATGTGCTGCCGCGCGTCTTAATTTTGGGTGCGCTACGCTCCCTTTTTGGACCGACTGCCAGAAATGAAGCATGGTGGCGCTGTGATACTACAGTTGGGAGTGCTGGTTGCTCAGTGATTTTTCAGTGTAGAAGCTCCCTGATTCAATTATATGTTCATAACAATTTTAAGATAAAAATAATATTGTTAATTTCGAGTTATAACTTTGTACTTTTGGTTGAACTTGTTCCATATTCGAACGTGTACATCGATTCACTTCCACATAAATAACACGACTTCTTCAACTAACAATTTATTTTAATTTGGAGCGGGCAGAATGTTGCGTCTGTGAAGTGCACGTTACAGGCAGCATCGACCGATCCGACGTGTTGCAACGGGTCGCTGCGGTACGCCTCGCCGCGCTGCGGCCGCCGAAGAAAAATACAGATTAAGAACAAAGTTGCAAAAAGTAGCAGCCAATTTTCATATATGTGTTAGAATAAATTTCTATTGACTCATTAAAAGAGATAACTCGGCGGTCACTCGCGGTCAAAATTACTTCTGTACTTTTTTTAAAACGATTGCTTGCTGACTATGTGAAAAAATTCTATAATCAGTTTAAAACCATTTTAAGGCAAAATATCAATTATTGTTAGTTTTCAATTTAGAGATTTAATTGTACTTATTATCAAGAACAGATTCCATGTTCGAACGTGTGAATCAGTTTAATTCTGCAGAAATGAATCAATTTTAACGACAAACAATTTATTTCGACTTGGAGAGTGCAGAAGGTTGCGTCCGTGAAGCGCACTTTAAAGTAAGCCTAAGAGCATTTTAGAAATATTTGGGCCCCCTAAATCGCTTTTCTGAGGTCTACAACTATCCTTGAGATAATCCCAACTTTCAAAACTAATTTAAAAAAAAAAATCTGACTTTTGGTCAGCTTTTCGCGATTTCATCCCACTGTGCGACGCGCTGGCTTATGCTGATTACTTGAGTGCTCTCATCTGCGGAAACAACAAGAGATTCATGGTAAACCGGATTCAAGCGTAGTGCGAGATCGCTAGACTGGTCCTCTCCAAAAGCGAAACTGAGAAGATTTTCATCAGGCAGAATGTCATCCCGACGGCGCTTGGCATTTAGGTGGTAGAAATAATATTAAATAAAGGCACGCGGATCATAGTAAACATCCGCAAATCATTAAAATAGATGGGGTTAAAATCGTGCTGAAGGTAGAGTTAAATATTTAGGGGCTATGATTGGCCTGAACTGAAATTTGAAAGAGAGTTGCGAGTACATTAAAGAAAAAGTAGTCAAAATCTTTTCACAAGAAGGCAGGATCGCGAACTCGACAAGGGAATTAGGAGCTAGAGCTCTGAGAATGTTGTATAAAAGAGTGTTTGTCCCGACAGCCATCTATGCGGCGTCAGGATGGGCTGATCTGTTGAACAAATCGAATTTAAAGGTCCTGCGCGGTGCGCAACGATTTGCTCTGCTTAAGGTGACAAAAGCATATCGCTCAGTCTCCAGGGAGGCTCTCTGTGTCATTGCGGCGGCGCCTCCTATTGATCTACTCCAAGTTAAACGATCTGCATGATACAACCTCAGAAAAGGACAGGACATAAAAGTAGGTGATCTTATTAGGTCTAATAATTTTTCTGCTGATACCAGAAAGCGAATTTATCACAAATTAAGGATGATGTAGCAGAATATCTGGTCAAGTACACCTAATGGAACAGTGACCAAAATTTTCTTTAATGACGTTAGGGATCGTCTTAAGGCTAACTAGATCTTTCCTGGTCACTACACTTCGCAATTGCTTACTGGTCATGGAAACATCAGGACCAAACTCTTCGAACTGTGCCTGGCCGATGACAGTAGGTGCGAGTGTGGTGAGGAAAAGACTGTTCAGCACATAATTTTTGATTGCAAAAATCATGAACTTCAAAGGAAAGCCCTTCAGGAACTCCTTGAAGATATCACGGGAGGAAAGCATGAACAACTAAGAGTTGTTCCCATCCCTCTTGGATGGGATCTTTCCTACCTTTGCTGCATTCGCCAGGGAAGTGCTTTGGTTGAGTTGATCCCATCCCTCTTGGATGGGATCTTTCCTACCTTTGCTGCATTCGCCAGGGAAGTGCTTTGGTTGAGTTCGGAATCACGAAATGACCTACAATGTAAACAGTTTTACTGAAAAGCGTAGTCACGAAGGCGCATATATGAATGAGACAATTAAATGAGTGACCAACCAGTGTCTATCTTGATAGCTTGCTATTGAGAGATGGCATGATGGCATGTGTCTTGATACGATCCCAAAACATTTGGGCAAAGTTCATAACCATGCCCGTCTAACTGGGAGAGGTTTGGCCTCGACCGTGACCAGTCAAAGGTTGCCGAACTCCTCTAGGCAGATCTGCGAGCTCGAAGAGGGCAGGAAACCTCTTCGGGCATTGCCGGAAGTACCCTAGCGTGGTGTAGGACTCGAGCGGGCAGTGTCACTGCGGGTAAACGTAGACAGATCAGTAAGCCTGAGTGTAATTGTGCATTGGGGGGAGGTGCATGCCTTCGTGGTAAGGTAACCTCTGTGACTGAAAAGTCACCGGATGCATTAAACTGTCCCTATCTACTATGCGGAAGGGGATGACTAAAGTCAGTCTTTGATTGTACGTCATCATCCTAGAGCTGGGCTCCTCGGCGGCTCTTTGCCCGTCACATATGGTATGACTTGAACGTTTCCATGTCTCAATGCAACTCGAAAGTGTCGAAATTGTACAGAGAACGGCAATAGCAATGTTTTCTTGCGGGGATTTGCGATGACGATATTCTGGGTGGTGAGGACCTGCTCTGAAGTTAATGGATTAATGAAGTTAACGATCAGGTGCATGTACAAAAAGGAGACGTAAGCTTGGCGTAACGTCCGTTTATACTGCCGATTGGGCGGCGTACTTCTATGGGAGTGTTCCACCAACGACGATCCCGGCAGCTCGCTGTCGGGTGCTCGAATGTGTCTTAATCGACGCTACCGTCTTGCGGGCAAAGTTTCATTATCATGAGAGTGAAATTGGTAGAGTCTTGTACTCGCCCGCGACCAGTCACAGGTAACCAAACGACTTTAGGTCAAGACTGGTACCTCGGGTTGGGCAGATTAGCCCATCTGACTTTCCCGGAGCTGCCCATATTTTGGTCTCGAGGGGGTAGTTGATACTTGCAGGTAGTTAAGTAAGCCTGGGGGTCCTTAAGCGCTCCGGGGGGGAGGGGATGTATGCCCGTCGTGGCTAGGTAATCTCTGTGACTATAAGTCGCCGAATGCATTAAATTGTCCCTATCTACTATCTAGCGAAACCATTGCCCAGGGTTTCGCTAGATTAATTAGAAAAATTAGCGAAAAAAATACCCTGTTGAGCTTGACTCTAGTCTGGCACTGTAAGAAGATATTAGAGGTGTAGCATAAGTGGGAGATGGCAACATCGCCGGTGAAATACCACTACTTTCATCGTTTTTTAACTTACTCGGTTAGGCGGAGGGCGTACGTCGAGGATTGTCATCTCGGCTGTCATGGTGTTCTAGAACCAAGCGTGTAAGAGTGGTGTAGAGCTTCGGCCGATCGCCTGAGGTGGTACATCTGTCAAAGAATAATGCAGGTGTCCTAAGACCAGCTCAGCGATTTAATTAATGAATTTAGTTATAGATTTTAATTTTTCTTACATTTTTAGATTCAAACAATGAATTGTATTTCCAAAAGGAATTCCAAGTTGCGAATATTTGAGAACCTTTCACAAAGAATTTATATAATTACAACATAAACAAACAGAAGTTGATTATGGCCGAGCGCCAGGTACTTCTAGTGCTTCCAAAAGTATCAAAAGGAGAGAATTTAAGTTAACTTAGAGACCCGACGAGGCTCAGACCGCGGAGGGTGGGGGAGTAAGGAGCAACGCCATGATGAAAACTCAGCACATTTTAGAAATCATAGCCTTTAATAATAGAATAGATGGAACTGTAATTTTACTTAATCAAATTGACAATTAATGTGGCCTGAGAACCACTGGGGCGTCTCGCCACGCCGACATAACCCGTAACGTAGGTTGCGAACGACCCTGCCAGAGACAGAATTAACAGGAATGAATACTCAAGTAATATCTACACTGACTCTAATTAATGTGATTTAAAAGATTGGAATATAATACATTGACTCTAGGATGACTTGACTTGAAGCACGAGTGGATTCGCAACGCGAACCCCGCTGTAGGAGCGTGCCGAAGTTATTTAATTAACAGAAAAGATAAATACCATGGCATACGGTACCTTCTCAACAGAGGCGGCGACCACCCCGGTAACAGCCACGGCCGCAGGAATGCATCTTCAATATTGACTAAGGCGTTGGCACACGAGAACAGCGGACGAAAATCGGCAATAGCTACGGAGCTCTAGACTAGAATGGCGACGGTCGCCACGCTGCGCAACGCCGTTCGCTCCCGTGGCTACCGCAGCGCTCGGTGTGGTCATCTACAGTACCACCCGCTACCTCACGCAAGATACAAGATTCAAAATTCGTAGACGGTACAATGTCGCGCGTAGGTAACGCCACGCCGGTACCTAGTGTGCCGTGACTGCGCCAATCGTCGGTTGTATTGATAGAGTCGATCGATCGCAATCGCGAAACGCCGCCAAACTTCAAGCATTATCATCCACGCTCTTGAACACCACGGGAATCACTTTCATAGTGTATACGTGTGTGATTATTCTAACGGAGAACCAGTGTCCCCCTGCCGCAATCCACCAGGTGACGTCCTTCGTCCTTAGTGCCGCGATGTTCAGGTAGCCGCGACTCCGGCATCAGATGTTCTCCTAATGAGGGTTAACGACCCTCATATGCAGTGATCATGAAAATAAGAATATCGAGTCAGTGAGATAATTAACAGTGCAATTCTGACTCTGGTTGGTACGAGACGAGAATGTGGAGACCGAACCTCTCTGGATACCATAGGGCAGTGCCCACTTACTCAGGTGATTTATAAAAATGATTAGTATCAAAAAGAAAGAAAGATGTGTCAGTTATAGGTCCACTGGGTACAACCACCCGACCTGTCAACTCGAGTTTACAGAGTTCGAATTGATTCGAGCCTGGAGCTTTATTTTACAGCAAGAAAATGAAGTTGACTTTAATTTAATTTAAGTTCATAATATGTAACGCCGGAAAGAAATACGGCGTTACAATATGTATGTATAAATATCAAGCAGGACCACTTTAAGCAGTCTGAGTGAAATAGATGATTTGGTCCTTTAGCTTTGCAGTTTTGAGGGAAATTCTGTTCAATGTCTATGTCAGTTATCGGCGAAACTTTCAACAAGACACTTGTGTTGTGAAACGGAGAACGCATTGTGAGAAACAGTTTCTAGTTTCATTTCTCAGCCCTTTCTGAGAATATTTATCTTTCTTTTGAGTGAGGTTAATTTAAAATAATATAATCTAAGAAAAGAAGACTGTTGTGTGATAAATTTTTGCAAATTCTTTTCAAATAATTTAAACACAAAATTTTTATAAGGTGTACAGATGCTATTGTGTGGAAGGGAGGCCTTAGTGTGTTTCATGTTAGTGGTGGTTTATTGAGGTGACGTAACTGTTTCATTGGGATTATTCTACTTCAATTCTCTTTGCACAACAAACGGATAAGTTTCTATAATAAAATTTGTTTATTATAAAAATAGAATATTTATATTATTTATAATATAAGTGGTATACTTTAGTAATAGAATACTATATTATTTTTTTACAAAAAGTGGAAATATTACGGTTTTTTGGATTAGAGACATTAATTAGCTAAACATTGAAAGAAATTGTGAGGAGATTGTGGTGAAAAACATCAAAGGGTTCTATTTCTTGCGATTTGGTATTACGAAAGGCATATGAGAAAAGGGAATTTACTGGGATGCTATTCATGAAGAGGCAGGGAAATAATCCAGTTAACTTGAAGGAAAATCTGGCAAAATATAACAAGGCGTAGATGGATTTATAACAATTTTTGTTTATAAAAAATTTTTTTAAGAAAGAACTTTTGTAATCACGATAGGGAAAAAGGCATATTATTTTTTACGCAAAAAGATTTTTTTAACCTGTAACATCCTCATATTTAGCCTGACGAGGTGGTTAAATATACCTCGAAACATGTCGGTATCCTTAATATTGTGAGAATGACAGATGAAAAAAAGGAAAGATTGACTCAATTTCTTCCTTTTCTCCTTCTTTTCTCGTTGACGTACCTCTGTCTCTAAAGAGCCGGAAAGTCAAGGTTAGGCAATTTGCAGTTCACATCTGAGTCCTCGTTTGTATTGATTATTTAATTTGGACCCCTGTCATTAGTCAACGCGTTGCTCTTAGGCCTTCAAAATTATACCATGACTTTAGGACCAATAGTTCTACAATATGTTGTTGTAGAGTTTTTTTCTGTCAGTTGGAGGTAAATAATTTAGCACACACCATATTAATTGTGGAAGTTTCGTTAGCTTGGTTCGCTAATCTCATCAGACTAAAATTTTTTATTAAACACCAATAGATAACATTAAAAATATTGTCAAGTAACAACAGTAATAGAGATTACAATTCACTATTTTAAAAGAATATTTACCAATATGTTTAATATTAAAACGTTGATAGAATCAATAAGTCAGGTGTCCCCCAAAGGCAGTATTAAAATTTTTCACGACATTCTTGGAAAATGGACTAACGACAACTGAGCGAGTCAAATAACTAAGAAACTTCGAAACGAAGATACAATATTCGAGTAATTAATATACACCAAGAATATACGTGTGTAAGAGAATAGGTATCAGAGAATCAGTGTGTGTAAGTAATTGAGAAATTAAGAAATAAATGTTTCGGAGTGACGGAAAATATCTGTAATTTAATGAATGGATATCTTCTTTTTTGTTTATGCTCTTCAAATTGCTTTTAATGTGAATCATGTCAGAAATTAGACCTTTATCGTAATTAGATTTAAAATATAATATTTTGCTATTATTCCAGCTAAATATATGGTTTAATTTCCTCTAAACATTAATAACATATTCTTTGTTCCTATATTTTACATGTTCATTGACACGAGTCTGTAAAGATCTCTTCGTCTAACCTACATAAGAAGCATCGCCGTTTTTTCATTGAATTTTATAAACTAAATTAGTCATGTCCCATTTTTTAGTAGAGTCTTTACCGAGTTTCATAATCGATTTTAAAGCAGGTGTTAGTAAAGGTAACGTAGCTATTCTTACGTTCAGTTAATTAGATAACTTACTTAATTAATTTATAAAACAAAGAAACCCTTAAAACTTATCCCTAAGTTCCTCGTTTTGTTCAGATCCAAATTAATAGTTCGGAACGGGTTGAGGATACCAATAAGAATATTAATTAATATATGAACATTTATTGATTGAGATACAAATTTTAAGTATTGATTCTATTTGATGAAATCAGAGCTGGAGTACACATGGGTTGTAGAAAGCCAACAGCACAGCAACCTTAAACACAAACAAAAAGTCTAAGAATAATGTATTTTGTGAAAGGTTTGTGTTGTAGATAGTTATGAGAGACTACTTACAAAGTGTGAAGTTAAATGATGTGTGGAAATGGTAATCTGGAAACCGTTCGTGTTCAGGGACTCGCTCAGAAAAATTGGAACTGGCAATGTCTGGGCTGGAATGAACTGAGTGATTGATTCCAATGCATAGACTGACTCCAAGGGACTAACTGACTGAACCCAACGCACTGACTACATTTTAGTTATATAGTACGTTGTACTATCTGACCGCAACGCACTAACTTCAATATCCAAACTGACTGGTACTCCTAAGTTGGCACCTTTTATGTGCCAAATTTTTCTGGGTGTCCTCTCAATTATGTGCTTCGTGGCCTCAACGCGAATCCATACCATGTTTCCAGTTCCTGGACTTGTCTTCAAGTTTAAGGCTATGTTTGTTTTAAACAAGTAGAAGATTGTATACTCAAGTGGGTTGCCTTTTCACGCATCGTTACCATGTGCCCAGTTCTGGATGACTAATTACTCTAGCTTCTTACATTTGTTCATTTATTATAATTTCCAAATTATTGTGTCACTATATAATATTAACAAAACAATAAATAATTGATCGTGCATTAAAGTGACACTATATTGAATTTCTTAAGTGTAGTAGACAATTTATAAAAAATGTTCGGTATATACGCCAGACAAAATTTCGGACGTCGAGCAAAAATTCGGTTACAAGAACCATGTTTGTTTTTTGTATATTATGAAAATTTTATTTTATTCTTAGAGATTTTTATTTGTTTTTCAATGAATTTTAAAGGACAATCATTTTTCAGTACTATTTTGGTAACAATTTTAATATTGTGTGTATGAAATCGTTTGTGAGATAATTTCAAAGCCCTATGAACCAGATTAAATACTTTTCTTTCATTTTTATTGGATGGCCTGAAAAATAGTTGATGGTTCTGTTTGATAAAGTCGGTTTCTGATACCGATTAGTGATAATAATATTATTTTCTCTAATCAGGGTTATATCCAAAAAATTGATAATATTGCTCTTTTGAATTTAATTTAATTTTCAATTCGAAGGTAAATTGAAGATTTTAATGGTAGGGATTTAAAGTATTGAAGACAAAGTCAATGTGGTCTTTCTTAACACATAAAATGGTGTCATCCACATAGCGATAATAAAAAAAAGGAAGACAGCCATAAGTATTTTTTAGCTTTTAAAACAACAAGTTTTCACGTTGTTTAAAATATATTGTTTAAAAAGTTACAGTATGTGTAGCTATGAATATGATCTGAATACTTTCGATTTACAGGTGGTATCACTTTAAAAAATGCCCCATATACCCTTTTAATAAATTTTTGATTTTTATTCTATTAATTTGAATTCATGGTTAATTTCTTAATTTTAAGATTAAAACAGGTTAGGTACTTATATTTATACTTGCGTTCTTTCGTAAACTTGTTTGTTGTTTGTTTTTTGTCATGCCAAAAAAAATTTTTAGCGCTGGAGATTGAATTTTAATGCCGAAGAGGAAGGCTTGGTAAAGATCTTCGAACAACAATTGCTGTTAAAGATTTATAAAAGGTTTTATTAATTTTACTAATCACTATTTATTTCCAAATATACTGAAATAATTTAAAAAGTTTAAAAATAAAACACAGCAATTTAAAAGGATTAATTCATTATTAATAAAATTCTTTTATGAATTTTGTTCCTAAATGAATAGTGCGTCATTAAATTACAAGAAAAATGAAGTAACTCGCTACCGTTACAGTTATTTTATTACATGAAGTAACAGTAATGGTAACTAATTACTGTTAAACGGAAATGTACCCAACACTAAAATGTACG
>JBAGKK010130578.1:0-24761 GCA_037177015.1 Euceroptres primus
TTAGTCCCAGTAATCGTTTCGCCGTCAATATTATTTTTTAAGCATTTATACTTGATTGTTATTGATTTTGATTATAATTAATGCTAAAGCTTGTTATTTTTTGTTACTAAATACTTTTTTGGTGATCTTTTTTAACTATTTCTTTAGGTTATATGAAAATTGCACGATTACTGGTACCGGTACGATTACTGGGTCATCTACCTTAAATCAAGTATCAAAAACAATAAAATAATGTGAATAATAAATTAATAAATTAATAAAATAATCTGATTAACTTTTTACTAAAAATGTTCTTTGTAAGTAGTCAATTCTAAGCATTATGTGACATAGCGAACTATAATTCTGAAAAAAATTAATTTTTTGAATCTCATTTACGCCATTTCCAAAAATAATTTTCAAGATCTGCTAAAATACATTCATAATAATAGTAAAATTTGTGCTAATATGTTCTTGATCGCGCATTATTTTTGACTGATAGACTTATTTTTACATTTAAATACATTTTAATAGAATATAATACAGTTAAACTTTGAACCACATTTTCTCAGTTTGGCAGTTAAAGGACATGGCGTACTATAATTCTGGCGCGACGACATGAATATTCTCCAAAATTTACATGCCATAATTTTCATTTGACCGAAATTGATGTTGCCGGATAGTTATTTGCCATAATGTTTTTTTATCCGAACTTTCAATTCACCTAATTCTTATTTATTTGTCATAATCTATATTTGCTCTAATTCCCACATAACCTAAGTCTCACTGATCCGAATTGCTATTTGTCACAATTTTTATTTGTTCCAACATTTGACCTAATTTATATTTGGAGCAAAATACTCCAAGCATACCTGCCTAAAAATTGTGGTTGTGCCAATCTAATTGAGAGTCTACACAATTGTAGTCTTACTGGACCTAGTTGAAATCCCTAAACCAGGGGCCTTTAGCAGGACGGGTTGTCAAGATACAGGGGCACGATTTTTTAAATTATTTTTCCTGCACAATCATATTCAATTAATTATAACTACTCTCAGAGTTATCCGATTTTAATTTTTTGGTAGAGGTTTAAAGCATTTTTCACAAGATTTACGATTATAATAAGGTTTTCGAAGTGAAAAATATCTCATCATGATTCTTTAAATTCTAAAATATTTTGAGTTATTCTCAAAGTAAGACACTATCCATTTTTTTCAAGACAAGCGGAAAATTTTTTTCGATTCTGTCACTTGAAAATGATCTCAGTCCGAAAATGAGACAATAGGAATTAGTTGCAAAATTGTTTCTGTCCTTTAAAAATCATCTAAGTCCGAAAATCGGATGATGAGCATTGATTTTAGAGTATTTTAGAAGATTTTGGAACGGTCTAGAATATTTTTGAAAATTTAAATTGATTTCGTAAAAATTTTTGAAGATTATGCAAGATTTTAGAAGAATTTACAGAATTTTAAATGATTATGAAAGATTATGAATCATTCTGGAACTCTAGAGAATTTTTGAAAATTGTTCAAGATAGAAGAATCTGGAGGATTTTGAAAGAGTCTGGATGATTCTGGAAGACGGTAAGTTTTTGAAGAATTTTAATAAATTTTAAATAAATTTGAGAGGATTTTACAGAATTTTAGACGACTCCAGAACAGTTTAGAATATTTTTGAAAATTTATAAATAAATAGATTTTGGAAAAATTTATGAAAGATTTTTGGAAGATTAAAAAAAAATCTGGAAAGAGTCTAGAGGATTATGGAAATCTATGGGACAGTCAAGAATTTTTAAAAGAATTTTAATAGATTTGGACAAAAAAGATCCTGGAGGATTTCATGAGATTTTGGACGCTTTTGTAGATTTTGAAGGATTCTCAAAGATTCTAAAAAAACCTAGAAGCTTTTAGTAGGTTATGGAAGAGTTTACAAGATTTGAAGATTTAGAAATTAAGGAAAATTTCAGAAAACATTGAAAGAGATTTTGAATGATGTAAGTTTCTATTTCTCATAATTCTTGAAAAATTATTTAGAACTTTGAATTTGAAAACGGGGGAAAGGAAGTAAACTTCAAATAAATGGATTTTAGAATTTGAGAATATTTTTTAGATTTTGAAGGATTTTAAAAGATTCTGGAGAGTTCTGAAATGTCTAGAAGGTTATAGAAGAGTTCAGAAGATTTTAGAAGATTTTAGAAAATTCTGGAACGGTTTAGCATATTTTGGGAAATTTAGATTTCGAAAAATTTTTTGAAGATAATGAAAGAGTTTAAAAGAATCCGAAGGATTTTTAAAGAGTTGGAAAGATTACCAATCTTTATAGAATTCTAGAGAATTTTAACAGATATTTGGAAAAGTTTTTGAAAAATTAATAAAAGATTTCAGAAGAATTGTAAAGGTTTTATAAGAATCTGGAAAGGGTATGGAGGATTCTGGAAATCTGTAGAGCAGTACAGAATTTTTTAGTACATTTCAGATAAAATTTGAAGACACTGCAGGATTTTAGGACATTTTAAGAATCGTTTTTAGATTTGGAAGGATTCTAAAAGATCCTAAAGAATTCTAAAAATGTCTAAAAGTTTAATATGTGATAATTTAATGTGATAATAATGTAATAAATATGTAATCTTAATATGTAATTCTTATGTAAACTTATGTAAACTTAATATGTAATTACTTAATATGGAATCCTGTAATTGGTCTTTGGACTGTTGGATTTATTTTGAAAATAAATAAATAAAAAGGACCAGGTAAATAAAAGAGTTCAGAAGATTTTAGAGGATTCTGGAGCAGTCTAGAATCAACGAATTTTAATTGGCTGAATTGGAATTTCGTGACATTATTGTTAAGACGGATTTTTTCTTCGGTGAAACAAAATGTATGTCAAATGAAAATTCTGTTATAAGGAGGTGGCAATTTGGTAATTTGGTAATTTTCAGAAGTGAAACTTAGGTGAAATGAAATTTCGGTAAGAAAGAAATGATGACAAGCGATAATTCAAACAAATTAAATTTCTGTTAAATGATAATTCGGACGAATATAGAATATGGCAAATGACAATTTGCGCAAATTAATTTTAGTTTAACTGGCAATTCGGTTAAAGGAAAATGAGATTAAATGTCAATTAGGGGTAAAAAATATTATGATAAATTTAACCAATCAATTTTTAAATTTAATTTTATCCTTCAGAAAAATAGAAATTAGGTCAAATGAAGATTGGAACAAATAAAAATCATGACAAATAGCACTTCGGATCAATGAGACTTAGGTTAAATGGAAATTAGAGCAAACATAGAATTTGGAAAATAACAAATCTGACAAATAAAAATTATAGGCGAATTGTCAGTTCGTATAATAGAAATATTATAGCATATAAATATTTTGTCAAATAAAAATTGTGGCAAGTGGATTTTGGGACTTATTCATGCGTCTCATTTTAATTTTAAAACTTTAAAAAAGTTTTATTAACTTTATGTTTATATAAACCTAGAAGTCTTTGGTCTAATTGTAAACAATTTTAGCAGTGCTACTTCGGAGATTAACAGCCGCGGCTCCTGGAAAGTGGTCTGTCGGAAAAAGCAAAGTTCTGCTCCGCTGGTCTGTTTCTTTTTTATTTCTACTTGCATATTGTACTATATGTAAGAATTCTTTAACTTAATTTATATTTTTTGTTACCTTATTTATTTTATTATTATTTATTTTTTACATTATTTTTATAACATGAATATAATTATGTATATTGAAAACCATAAATTGGCAAATTCCAGATCCCCTCGAGACTCGAGCTAAGCTCGCAACAAACGAGGGAGAATATCGAATTTTGTGCTTATTCTTTCGAGCAATAAAGACCCAGCGAAAAGGAGTTGGATTTCTCGTATTCATTCGAGTTACGGCTATACGTCTACTCGAATAGTAGTTTGAACTGGAAAGTAGTAATTTTTCTCTTCGTATCACGAATGTATCCGACCTCTCTTTTTCAATGTACAATTTTTATAAAATTAAATTTATCACCACATTGAAGGTTAGTGAAAAAGCACTTTTTTCTGTTAATAATTGCAAATAAATTCACAACAACAGAAAACAAAAACCATTTTAACACTTTAGAGAACGAAATTTTGTTTGAAACCGCCGTAATTTAATAATAGGTAGTAATTTAACGTCGTTTGGGCATTAAAAGTTTAATCGGATGTAAAACTCATAAAAGGGGTTTGAATACCTTACGCATTAAAAAATACACCCACAGCATTCATTGTAAACGTGTTAACACGATTACAAGGAGCAGAATTATACGTCCATAAAATTATTTATCAACATAATAAACGGTATTTATAAAAAGTATTTAACGGTTTCGTTTAATTTTCCAGGTACTTGGTTTTATTTAAAAAATATTTTTGACGTTTTTATGTCTTTCAGCTCAGAGAAACATGTTATAATTAAATAAAAATATTTTAATAAAAAGTTAAACAAAAGAAGGGAATGTAAAATTAACTGCGTCAAATACAATTTTCAGTTGGCACACTGAATACATAGAACTTTAATTTTGCAAAATTCTAACAGAAGTTAGGAAAAATATTACGAATCCGTCCGACGTTAGCTGAATTTTTATATGAGCTGAAACTTTATAAACAATATTCCGGAAAATACCTATCCCTGAAATTATTTATTTTTGTATTGTCAATGGCATTACAACTGTATAGTAGTATTCTTCGTAAATAAAAAAAATTAATTTAAGTTTGAAGCACTAAAAACTTTTGAACCAACACTAGACGCTTCATTACTTTGAAATAATAATAAATATAATAATAATAATAATAATAATGTTTAGAAGAGATCTGAATTGTCGAACTATCAAATTATTCCACCCAAATTTATTTGGGTAGAAGAATCATTTTATAGAAGGATTTTAGATTATTTCAAATAATAATAATGGTTTTATTTGTCAATAAGTGTGTTACATATGAATGTACAATAGTTCAATTTTTGGTGTTCCATATAATACACATTAAAGTACTTTTCTAACCGACCTAACCAAGTAAACAGTTTTAAAGTATTTTTTGTTTAAACAAAATCCTATAGATATTTTTGAAAGAAATGTTTGGACGACTAAGAACCATTCGTAATCGAAAAATAAATTTCCTGAATAGTACCAAAGTCTGGAGCTTAAGTAATTTCAAAATGGACCTTGATAAAATTATACATTTTGAACCTTTTCCTATAAAATTTATATTTTTCGGTCTCAGGTTATTAAGTAAAAGACCGTTTCTTACAAGCGGCAAAAATTTTACTAGTTTGTATATAAGGACAGCTCGCATCCATCAAATGCGATTTCTTTCCTTTCCGCATTTGCAAGTGTTCCTAATATGGACAATTCTTTTGTTGGTTACGTTACAGTTTCACGCACATTTTTCGAAGTAACTTTTTTTGTTTACTTTTTTGGATATTCGAGTTTTAGTTTATTCAAAGGCACTAAAAAACCCTTCAAAATGAGCACTCAACTGAAAAAAATTTTCAATAGAAGCCGTGAAATTACAGTTTCAAAAGCGTTGGAACACGTTTTCGGCGAAAACGTGTAATGTTCCAACGCTTTTGAAACTGTAATTTCTCGGCTTCTATTGAAATTTTTTTCAGTTGAGTGCTCATTTTGAAGAGTTTTTTAGTGCCTTTGAATAAACTAAAACCGGAATATCCAAAAAATAACCAAAAAAAGTTATCTCGAAAAATTTGTGTGCAACTGTAACGTAACCAACAAAAGAATTGCCCATATAGATTTGTGTTTTTCTAACGAGAAATGTAAAACATTTTCAAATGTATTGGATTTTCTGTATAATTATTATTACATGTCATTATCAACTACGTCCAGAAAGTCATAAAGGAGTGCGAGTTTGTGTGGCCTTCATGTTGTTTGATGTGCAATAGTTCAATATTTGGTTTTCCATATAATACACATTAGTGTGTTTTTCGAATCGTATACTAAACTATTTTGAAGCATTTTTTATTTAAACAAAATTCTATAAATATTTTTGAATGAAACATATTTTCAAAATTGACTTTGATAAAACTAGGCTGATAAAATTTTCCTATGTGATTCAAGTTCTTCTGTCTCAAGTTATTCAGTAAAAGACCGTTTCTCACAAGCAGTGAAAATTTTACTAGTTTGAATATAAAGAACAGCTCACGCACACCAGTTGCGATTTCTGTCCTTTCCGCATTTACAAATGAAGACATAAGAATGACAACTCAGTAAAGATCACTTGAAGTTAGCCCCTAAATTAGGTTATTTTAACTACTACTTGGCCGGGGGAGCGGGGGGGGGGGAAACTTCAAATGGTCTTTAACGAGTTACCATTCTCAAGTCTTCAAATGTTCCTAATATGGGTTTGTGTTTTTTCTAACTAGAAATCTAAAACATTTTTAAATGCTTTAGATTTTCTGTATAATTATTATCACATGTCATTATCAACTATTTACATAAAGTTATAAAGGAATGAATGTTTGCGTGGCCTTCATGATGTTCGCCATCGACATTTCAAAGCAAATCTAATAAATAATATATATTATGATGTGATACGTAGGTACACAAGTGTTATGGATGGAAATTACTTTCATTAGCCATATATGCAATATCCAATCAACCTAATAATTACAGAATAAATAAAATATTTTAATTATAATATTACCACAATGAGTATTCCTACAGTAATTATAATATTACTATAATCTGTTATAACTTTACGAAGATCAGATACTCTTGAGTAGATATGTCAGAAGATTGGAAGATTCAAAGTTATATTTGTCACATTTAATGTTGAGTCGCGACTGTATTTTAAATTAAGATATCGATCCACCCATCTTTTTTCTATTATTACAGTTTGACAAAAGGATAGGTATTGACTTGTGTGGTAATTTAAATGTCAGTCGGGATATAAACCAATATTATAACGTGTGTTCTTTAGTTGCGAACAGTAACCAGTAATTCAGATCTGACGTAGAAAGGGGAAAATGAAAAAGAATACTGTAGAGAGTATTGAAGGGGGATGCGAGTACGAGAGAGGGAGAAAGAGAGGGAGAGAGAGAGAGACCTGCGCATTTTCACGTTCGAATTGTGAAGCAAGCGAACAGTCCAAAGGCGCCCTTGCCTTTGCTTTCCATCGTGTTTGCAATTTCGCGACTTAACTTTTGTCATACGTAGTTTCAATGTTCTGAAATCTAAGGCCAAGACTAAAATTTGTGATAAGTGACGTGAATCCAGAGGAAGAATTTATGTCTAGTGATTAACTCTTTTGAAAATAAACTAATAAAATGAACCCGTACTTATAGGACGAATTGTTGCATCAAATGTAGTGAGATTTTTAATATAATTGTAAAAAAAGGAATTTTTCATCGTGTGATGTGTGGTACATAGTGTGGTTAGAAAAGTGATAAACAAATTAAATACTTTTATTTCGATTTTCGGTTTATAAGAATATTTCCTTATAAGAAGTCTCTTAAAATTGGAGATTTTAATATGAATTGTTTTGTGATACTTAATAATCTAGGATTGATGTAAATTTAATAACGGTGAAGTTAACTTATATGTTTGCAAAATATATATCCCGAGTAATCCAAACTCAAAGTCTCATGATTGAACTGAATGGGAAAAGTGCTTAGGAAGATTAAAGTATCTCTGTATCTTCAGCAACGCTGTGCGGAACTCTGAAGGTGAGTACTTGAAAGCATTATAGTATTAAATTAAACTGCAAAAAGAAGCACATCAGGTGATCCAATGGTCTTTAAATATAATGCTGATTACCCTATACGTAATCCTTATATCTGCTTAAATTCTTTTTATTTAAAGTGAATAATTATAATGAAGCATTTCGAATATTGTACAATTTTCTAATGCTTATAAATGTCCTGAAGTAGCTTTTCCTATATCCTGTTTTTTGAACTTCCAACTTTAAAGATGCAGATCGAACAATACTTAACGACAAATGATGCTCTTTTACATTTTTCTTATTTTAACAGAAAATAGGCATTACACTTTAAACTACATTACACTTTTATTATTAATGAAAAAGAAATACACATCAATGGACGGATAGTGATCTCTTTCGGAAGCATTGCATTACATTACATTGCGTTGCATTACGTTGCATTACTTTACGTTGCATTACTTTACAACTGTATTACATTACATTACACTATATTACTTTATATTACCTTACATTACATTACATTAAATTGCGTTGCATTAAATTGCATTACATTACGTTGCATTACTTTACAATTGCGTTGCATTATGTTGCATTACATTACATTACGTTACATTACTTTATATTACTTTAAATTACATTACATTATATTACGTTACATTACATTATATTACATTATGTAGCATTACATTACATTACGTTAAATTACTTTATATTACGTTACATTACTTTATATTACTTTATATTTCATTACATTACTTTAGATTACATTACATTTCATGTGAAAAATAGATGAGAAACTAAATATCAAGTATCGACTTGATAAGACTGAACTTTTAAAATAATGTAACAATTTGATTCAGAGAAAATAAATATTACCGCGCGAATACTAATGCATGTCCAGAGAGCTATGCAAACTTACCCTAATATAATTGGTATTTTAGAGTATTAACGAAACCAGGAATATACTGCAAGGATTACAAATGGGATGAAAAGCGGCCAACTGATAAGACTCTCTAATTATGACATTTAATGTAGCAATTATGGAAATGGTTAAGTCTCTCTGCGGACGTGTTTCTCCGCATCGGTATATGGTCCTAAGCAGAGGTCTGGCGAGAAAGGTTCATAGAGGCAGGTCGGATGCGGTGGGGTAGTCACTCCTCGTTCGTTCAGCATCAGCAGCCAGCAGAGTATCTTGGCAAACGAACTTACCCTCGGGTTTCTATATGTAAATGCATTTCTACGTGATGACATTGGGACTCGATCGTTCGGACGTGTCTTAAATCGAATCTTCCCGTCCCGACATAGAGCGGCTTCGAAAATACAGGATATCGAAAAGTTACCTAAGACCTAAAGCCCTTAATATTTTTTTATCGAAACATTATATTCATCAGTCATCTATTCAGGCTTCACAACTCAAAATTTTCTCAAAAAAGAGGAAATAGGGTGATTTTTGGACAAAAATAGGGGAATAAGTTATATTAAATATAACATCCCCTTTACGTTTCCGCGTAAGGCAACAAAGAAACAATCCTTTTACCAGAAATGCTACATTAAAGTTTAATCAACTCTATATTAAATGTTTCATTCAGTACGAAATTTCAAGCAAATTTTATATCAATCTTATAAAAATTATGTTTAGAAAATCATTAAGCATAATTGCTTTTATTATAAGGTATTATGGACACGAGAAAACAGATTTCTAAGTATACAATTTTTTGCAGGCAATTTCTTAGAGAGAAATTTTTATTCAAGCAACTTCACTTCATTCAAAATACATGTGTTATCATGGAAAAACAAAATAAAATTTAATCGATATTTGGGTAAAATTTATCCTGTGAAGTTAATTTTTGTTGCTGGTAATTTTTACCCCGGAATCGAGGTAAATTTATCCTTCGTTTTTTCTGTAATTGTTTAAAAGAGAAAATAAATATTACCGCGCAAATATGAATTTTTTATGAAAAAACTTGAAACATACCAAAATTATTTACTTAAAATACTTTATATTCAATCGAACTTTCTTTCTTATTGCTTCTTACCAAATTTTTAAAAATTATACAATTTTAATGAAAAATAGCTTCATTTCTGGGGAAATAGATTTTATACAACTTGACCTCATCCAATTTTAAAAAATAAATTTTTCAATGACAAATCACTAAAAAATAATTTTTCAAACAAAAAATATTATAAACAAATAACCATACTTGATACTAGTCTATTTGTATTTAAAAATTGGATGAGGTCAAGTTGTAGAGAATATTTTTTCCGAGAAAACAAGTTATTATTAATTACAATTATATCATTTTTTAAAAATTTGGTAAGAAGCGAAAAAAAATTCTATCGAAAAGATTTTTTTAACAAATAATATTTGCATATATAAATTTTTTTTATGAAAAGTAACCTTTTTTTAAAAAATACCATCAATAATAATATTAAAGTTCTTAATAGTATAATTAATCATATTTTCCCGAGACCTGCTTTCTGTGCCCACAATACCTTAAGCAAGTTAATTTGTACATAGTTATTATGTAAAATGAGACACGAATAGGAATTTTTGGAAAACAAAAAAACCCGGAGATGACAATAAATTTTTTAAATCTTTAGTTCTTTAGCAGAAATACGTATCGAATTAAACTATTATACGATTTTGAAGGAGTTTCATTGAAAATTGTAAATTTTAAGCACTTGAAATTTTCAACTTTTCAATTATGAATGTTTTTAACTTCTTAATTATTTAGTTTTGAATGCCTAATTCAGAAAAAATTTAATTCACTCAACATTTTATTCTTAATTCAAGAATCTTAATAGTTCATTTTTTAAAGCATTAATTCTGAGTCATATATTTTAAATATAGAAATATGACAATATTTGTACTTGCAATAAATGGGGAAAAATGACAAATAAACGGAGGTAAATTATGAAAGGAGCTAAAAAATCCTTTAATTGTGTAAAGATTTTAATATTCAAACATTCTAAATTGTACAATTTTAAATTTATAATTTAAATAATAAATGAAATTTAAGTAATAATGGACAAAATGTTGTTCAAAATGTTGAATTGAGAATAAATCTAAAATTGTACAATTATTTCGAATGTTCGAATATTAAAATGTTTACTCTCTTAAAAAATTTTTTCTCTTTTCTCATAATTTACCTCCGTTTATTTGTCATTTTTTCCCATTTATTGCAAGTACAAAAATTATCATATTTCTATATTTTAAACTTATGACTCAGAATTGATGCTTTAAAAAATGAACAATTAAAATTTTAAAAGTTGACAATTATACGATTTCAAAATGAAAACAATCACAAAGATCAAAGCAAGATAGAATCATTAAATGCTCAATAGCGTGGCTCGAAAAAAAATTTAGAAATAAAAAACAGTCTAGCACTAAAAAGCTTCATTTTGGGTCCTTTATAACCTGTGTGAAATTTGAAATAGATCGATCAATATCATGAGATTCCCCGAGACTAAAATAAGTTTTAAAAATTTTCTATTCTCAGAGTTTTGGAAAAATCACTAAGATTAATTTTTTTTCCATAATCTACACAATATGCCCAATTTTCAGAAATGTTGTCAGATTTTAATATTTTGTGTTTTTCTAGGAGAAAATCTCATTTTTATAAACCTCGAAAAACTAAAATAAATTTTAAAAGCTTTACAAACCACCCTAAAATTTTGTGAACCTCTTGAAAGTTTCTCGCACTCGAAATGTACTTAAACTGCCGTGCAAAATTTTCCGGGCGCTCAATTTTTTTATGATTGCTTAAGTTCTCTTAATTTTAATGATATCAGAGTTGAATTTTTTTCCATAAGCAGGTTGAAAGCTCTCAAAATTTTGTATAAAATGAGCCCAAGATGAAGCCAATTTGTTCTTTTTTTAAGAAGATAGTGCAAAAATAGTGTAAATTTCAGTGTTTTCTTAAATTGTAAATGACGTCCGAAATAATTAACAATTCTTCATGTTCTAGGGCTCATTTTAGAGGTAAATTCCTATAGAATAGCAACAGCTTGTCAGCATAAACTTTAAAAAAATTCCTTGCATAGTAAAAAAAATTGAAGTTAACAAGAACAAGAAAGTTGGAAAAACTCGAAAGCATCTGATCTGTACAGAAATCATAATAAAAATCAAATTAATATATATTTTGAGGTATTTTTATAGAAACTTCATGATTGTATGTATCAAATATTTAGCACAAATATTTTTCTTATCAAAAACAATATTGAAATTTTTGCAACTTTTTTATTACAATTTTACTTTTTTGTAGTATGCAAGGAATTTTCTAAAAATTTATGATGACAAGCTGTTGCAGTTCTATAAAAATTTACAATAAAAATGAACCCTAGAACATGGCAAAATGTTAATTATTTCGGATGTTATATACAATTTAAGAAAACACTGAAATTTACACTATTTTTGTAATATCTTCTTAAAAAATTAACAAATTGGCTTCATCTTGGGCTCATTTTATACAGAATTTTGAGAGCTTTCAACCTGCTAAAAGAAAAAAATTCAACTCTGATGTCATTAAAATTAACAGAACTTAAGCAATCATTAAAAAATTGAGTGTCCGGAAACTTTTGCATGGCAGTGTAAAAAAAAGTGAGAAGACTTTAATTTAAAAGGACCCGATCCTAAATATATTTTATTTCTAAATTTTCCTAAAGCTAAAGTTTTCTCAAATTTCTTCAGGTAAATTTTGAGTTCGAAAACGTTTCCAGAGACCTTAATGTTCAATTCAAAACGTTTAATATTTTTTAATTGATTAAATATAATTGTAATAATAATTTAATTAGATCCTTGATCAGTCTTCGATTAGAATAAGTGGACTTTTTAAACTTTTTTAAATCTGTTAAAATTTGTCGTTCCAATGAAATGCTCATCATATTAGAGTTATTTCTTGTATTTATAAACCTAATTTATTTGATTACTCAAATTGTCACTAAACTAAACACTATTTACTTTGATTATATTCTTCACCTTTTTTGTATGTTAAACTATTTATTGTTTTTTTAGAATTTGACTATAAAAAAATATTTATTGAAGAGGGTCCAAAGTCAGGATCAAAACGTTTAATATTTTTGTTTTTAATTTAAATGACTTTTCTAATCGAAGACTGATCAAGGGTCTTATATATATATATATATATATATATATATATATATTAGATCCTTTATCAGTCTATATATATATATAAAAGTCGAGACTAACTCATCATCATAATAATATAATAATAAGAATAAATTGAAATATATTTTAAAGCTTGTTTAGCATTAAATTCAAATTGTTCAAAACAGTTCTGTTTTAAATAAAGAGGGTTTAAAACTGAATAATGTTTAATTAAAAACGTTTAAAGTTCAATGTCGTATTGAAGGCATTTAAAATTAAACAGTTTTTAATTAAAAGCGCTACGAATAGAAGTATAATGACGCTAAATTTTTCACTTCTGAAGGCATCTAATTTTAAATTTTTCAAATTCAGATATTTCAATGCTACATTTTGAATCTGTAGAATTTTGATACAATTAAAATTAAAATTTTAAAGATTTTGAAACCCTTGTATTTTAAATATTATACAACATGGAAGGCTTCTAATTTTATATTGAACGATTCTAAGCATTTAAAATACAAAATTATTTAGTCCTCAACTTTGAAGTTTCAAATTTATTAAATTTACATTGAATTAAAAAATTTCAGTTAGAATGCTTGGTAGTGAATGCTTTAATGGTCTAAAAATAAAAACTCTTTACTTGTTTGGTCTTTGATTTTGAAAGTGTTTAATTTTAAATGCTTCTCATTGTTTTTAGAACTTATTGTTGCCTTGCATTGAAATTATGTACCTGAAGTTCTGAGAGTTCAAATGAACGAAAATTTGTTTTCTTAACTCAAAATATTGAAATATTGTTCTAACTATACAAAATAAAAAGAAGAATTATAAGAATTTTTATCATTAGATTAATTTCTTCATTAATAAACTAATATTTGAGAACAAATTTGAGTTTAAAATTAAATAAAATAAAAGTTTCGTTCAATTGAACTTTCAGAACTTTAGGCACATGTTGAAATTATCAAATCCTGAAAACTTTCAGAGTCGGAATTGTTCATATTATTTTTCCTTATTGTTGCATTTTGAACAACAATTATTATATTGGAATTCCTAAATATGGTTAGACACATTTAAAAATATTGAATCTTATTTGGTTTTATTATTTCAATCCGCATTTAAGGGGAAACCGAGAAGAAAGGGAAGCATGGAAGTTAATTTAAAAAGTATAAAAAAGAGAAATCTTTAAAAAAGGGGGAAAAATAGTGGAATAAGAGAAAGCCTGTGAAGCCTGTGTATATGCTCAGTAGACTTCTAATTAGTTACATAGAACTTTTTTCTGCAATTAATTGCAAATAAATTCAAAAAAGGAAGAATTATTTTAGAAAATTAGAGAAGGAACTTGTTTTAAAAGGTCGTAATTTAAAAATACGTACTAATACTACTAATTTTGGATTAAAAAACACCCCCGCAACATTCCATCGTATAATCAGGATTACAAAGAACAGAATTATTCATCTATTTAGAATAACATTGTTTTGTATGATTATCCAGCATTTTGTTTGAACCCGGAAGAATCTAGATGACTAGAATATTCTAGAACATGCTCGAATTTACAAAAACCCTTTGCACATTTTCGTTGTGCACCAGTGTGTTACGACGAATCATTAAACTCTTGCATACGTTTCTCTCAACTTCTTGCTTCAACTCCAGTTGAACTGTTTAAAACCGGACATCCTCATTTGGAAACGTAAGCATGTACCTTATTTACGTTTTCTATGAGTTCGTTTCAGTTTCTTAGCATCATTAAAAACAGACTCCTGTCTACACTTGAAAGAATTTTATTAATTATTCACAAGACACTCGAATTAAAGTTTTATCTTTTATTATCTAATCTCTCTGCTTCGCTCTAATCACTGCTCATTAAAAAGAAAATTACTGTGGGTACTGAGTAAATGAATGATTCTTTGTGAATATGTTTATAACATATATACGGTATACATTGCTTTGTGCAGTGCTTAAAAATTTCGCTGTATAATTACTTTTTGCACATTCACAAAAGAAAATCCATGCTTTTTCCTTTACCTTTGCGCTTTTTCCGACATCTGGTACGACCTAAGTGAATCTTTACGGAAGTATTAAAGTTAATGGCAATTGCATTTTCTCCTTCTTTGACACGCCCTGCAGGTTAGGAGCCCGAGTCTAATGATTGAGTTGCCTTATTTCCTTTGAGTAAAAGGAGGCAAATAGCATGTAAAGACTAGTCTGCGGTAAATGCAATTTGGCGAGAGAGGCTAATGGAAAATTAGAAAATATTATACACACATGTATCACTCAAAATATGGTTATCGTACTACGTTCTCAACTAATTGTAGGTTACATAATTCAATTAACATTATATCTTACTCAATAAGTATTGCAATTTAATTAACAAGACAAAATAAAGTATGTTAGAAACATATTTATCTTATTTTATTTTATTTTGTAAAAATATTTCGTTATTCTGATGACTTTGCGTACGAAATTGTAGACATTTATATTATTTAATACAATATTTATTTTTATTTATGGATTCAAAATTCGACTCCTGAAAAATTCGACTCGCAGTGTGGTCGAAACGTAGAGAAACTTTAATAAAATAAATATGTTTCTAACATACTTTATTTTGTCTTATTAATTCAATTATTTGACCGTAAGACCAAGAAAAAATTTGCAATAATTATTCGACATTAATAACGGCCGAAGAAAGGAAAAAGCAAATTATGGATCGATCTTCTTGAGAATTGTTTTTGTGATTTATATTATATCTTACGACCATGACATTTTCAGGCAATCTATTAACGAATTCACTACATCCATGAAAGCGTTTTATATCCATTTCCGTTTTACAGACGGAATAGAGCAGTATATCAAATGACATAATTTTTAAATATCCCACTATGTTTTCAATCTTCTACACTTTTATATTTTCTTAAAATTAAGATTCATTTGTATTATGTATTCATAATGTATTATCATTATCATTATGTATTATGTATTCATTTATATAATGTAAAAAAGGTACACCTTTTTTTACATTGAATAACATAATACATATATCCAGTTCGGGTCACTCTCCCCTATGCTTTTGGAATTCGGTCCAACTATTATGAGTTATATATTTTCATGCGGGTTTCTGTAATGATTGTAAGTTTTGGTTTGTATTAAAGGAAGTCTGTAAATTTATGCAGTATAACATGACTTTGAAGTGTAGGATTATCTATAAAAGCACGGTGACAGAAAAATGACACTTTCCGTGGAAATGTGCGTACAAGATTCCCGTATAATTATTGTAAATTTACTACACTTTTGCATAGGAAAAATGTAGTAAGGTTACTAACATTTTTACGTCTGTATGTCACCGATATGTAAGTGGGAGAAACCAATGTCGTTAGTTGATGGTAAACCACAAGCTTATTCGTGACGTGTATCGATGTTCATGGAATAGACGGATACTCATTGCGGACATATGCGGCTTTCACACTGAAGCGATAGGACACTTCCATTGTACCCTTTGCTTTAACTCACTGAGAAACCTGGAATTACCAGCAGCGACTCACGCACATCGTGAATTATCCTGTGATCGGCTGCCGCGCCCACCAAGTATGTATGAAACTCGAACCTATTTGGAAAGCTTGATGCACGAATAGGATAGCACGAAATGGGTATAACCTGGTTGACAGTGTTTTTTCTATGGATCGATGAGCCGAATGCAAATGTACTAACGATTGGAAATTAAACATGCAAATTTTTCACGTCAACGGTACACTTTTCATCACGAGATCTGCGTAGAGCATGAATGAAATTAAATATAATATACCTATTATGTATGTTGGAATTAAATTTACATTATGTTACAAAAATTTTTGCAAAATTATCCTTATTTAAAATGTGACAAGGGTGCTGGGTGAGTGCCGAAACGTCGGAAAATATATATTTGCATGTTCCACATTAGCATGTTTCTTTATGGTATTTTCTTGGTGGTGGGAAAAAAGACGAGAGAAATGAAAAAAGAGAAGGAAGGGGATTTGATTGGTTGCCTTCTCATTTTTCTCTCCTCTTCTTTATTTTTGTAGGTTCTTTTTGTTGAGCCCCTTTTTGGTTTTATAAAGAAACATTTCACGGTGTTTGTCCTTTGGTCGGTGGATTTTTGGGTTTTTTTCAAGAGTTTGCTTTTTATTGGACCTTAAATGGGATTTTGAATTTGATTTCGGTCTAATTTATGTTTCTTAAATTTTAATTCCTTTATCAGAAATGCATACATTAAGGTTTATTCAACTCTATATTAAATTTTTCGTTCAGTCCGCCAATTTCATACAAACGTTATACCAACACAGAAAATCCTAAGTTATCATTTTAATATGCAGTAAAATAAGAACTTGAAAAATAAAAGACTGCGACAGTAGAATAAATGGTCCACTTCAGATCAAAATAATATTGCTGAAAATTAAAATAATATCCCACGATTTACTGTGAATCTTATAAAAATTATGTTTGTAAAACCTTTTCTTCATATAAATATTTATTTCACATAGAAAAATGTCTCATAAATAGTACAATTTCCTCCATTAAGTACGATAGTTTTTATAGCTAGTTATGTAAAACGTTTTTTACGCTAGTTGCGTAAAACGAGTAACCACCAAGAATTTTTGGAGAGCAGAAAAATTCGGAGATGACAATGAATTTTTAAAATCTTTAGCTCTTCAGTAAAAAAACATATTGAAATTAATTATTATACGATTTTGTAGGAGTTTGATTTGAAATTGTAAATTTTAAGCCCTTCAGATTTTTAATTGTTTAATTTTGAAAGCATTAACATTGAAATATTCAATTTTTGGAACATTTTCGAATTCCTGATTATTCATTTTTGAAGGCCTAATTCAGAAACTTTTCATAGAAGAAATTTTCGCATTTAGCTTGCGTTTTCGGGAAAGGTTCACTTATACGTCCTACTTCATTATTAGTTAATTTAAAAGCAAACGATTTACAAATATATCTTTTAATTTCAAATATATTTTTAAAATTAACCAAATTCACGAGAAACTATCATTCCCTGAGAATGTAAGGTGCTAAACTGTGTATCAAAATTACTAAAACATATGTAGTAAAATTACTTTACGTTTAAGCAAACTACTTCAAATGCATTTATAATAAAATTGCTATAAATGTTTCCAACAGTGACTGTTTCGAATATTTCAATTGTAAAATTTTATTTAAGTCTCTAATTTTTAATTATTCAATGATAAAGTAAAAAATATGCCTACAGTTTTCAATGCTTATTTCAACATTTCAAGCCTAACACAGCGGGTCTCCTATTTCTCAACTTTTGGTCACTTTTTCAAAATAAAATAAATTTTTACACTTTGAAAGGATTTTTTTCACTTTTTTCCTAATTTGCCTCCATTTATTTTTAATTTTTCCCCTTTCATTGCAAGTACAAATATTGTCATATTTATATACTTTAAAATAATAACTTAGAATTGATGCTTTAAAAATTAAACAATTAAGATTTAAAAAGTTGACAATTATACAATTTCAAATTGAAAACAATCACAAAGATCAAAGCAAGGTGGAGTTTGAAAAATTCATCATTTTCAGAGTTTTGGAAAAATTGCTACTATTAATTTTTTTCATAATCTACATAATATGCGCAATTTTCAAAATCTTCTGAGATTTTAATATTTTCAGTTTTTCTAGGAGAATATCTCATTTTTATAAATCTCAAAAAAATAAAATAAATTTAAAAAGTTTTGCATATTATCTTACAATTTTTTTAGCCTCTGGAAACTTTCTCGCACTCAAAATTAAACTCATAAAAATTGTGAAGACTAGCACTTGAAATGCTCCGATCCTAAATTTTGTTTATTTCCAATTTTTTCTAAATCTAAAGTCTTCTCAATTTTTTATCAGGCAAATTTTGAGTGATAGAAAGTTTCCAGAGACTCAAAAAGTATTAGGCCGAGGATCTTCTTACGGAAATTTCCGTAAAACTTAAACACCACACAAAGGGGGCGCAGGCAAGTGTTACGTAAATTCCGTACCACTAGCCTCGACCCACGCTATGTTGTGTGCTTGTTATACGGAAATTTCCGTAATAATAGACACTGCCTACATTTGAAGATAATTTACAAAGCTTTTAAAATTTATTTTAGTTTTCTGAGGTTTATAAAAATGAGATTTTCTCCTAGAAAATCTCAAAATATTAGAATCACAGAAGATTTCTGAAAATTGGGTATATTATGTAGATTATGGAAAACATTAATATCAACGATTTTTCAAAACCTCTGAGAATAATGAATTTTTTAAACTCATTTTAGCGTCGGGGAAACTCAGGATATTGATTGACCTATTTCAAATTTTACATACTTTATAAGGGACTTAAAATTAAGCTTTTCAGTGCTAGGCTGTTTTCGATTTCTAAAATTTTTTTTCGACCCACCATAATCCTCAATACCAAGCGTGCAAAGTAGTCAATTTAACTTGATTAAATATAATGATAATAATATAATAATAATAATAATAATAACAGATTAAATATATGTAAAAAATTGTTTTATTTCAAATTTAAATTGATTCAAAATAGTACCATTTCAAATTCACAATGTCTACAACTGAATAATATTTAACTCAAAACCTTCAAAATTCAATGTCGAACTGAAAACATTTCAAATTAAAAAGTTTTAAATTAAAATCATTCCAAATAGAAGTAGAATGATGCTGAACTTTTTGAATTTTGAAAGAATCTTATTTTTAATTCAGTTACAAACATTTCAATGCAACATTGAAATTTATTAATTTTACATCAGATTAAAAGATGTTCAGCTTGATATAATAATTTTTTAAGTTTAATGGTCTAAAAATTAAAAGTCTTTATTTTTTAATCTTTGATTTTGAAAGTGTTTGACTTTAAATGCTTCTTATTGTTAAATTTATAAATTGTCGTAGTTTTGCATTGAAATTCTGTATCTGAAGTTTTGAACGTTCAAATTAACGATTTGTTTTCTTAATTCTTTATCTTGTAATTTTTTTCCAACTATACAAAATAAAAATATAAATCATGAGCTATTTTATCATTAGATTAGTTTTTTATAATATTTTAGAACTTTAGGTTTAAAATGAAATGAAATAGAAATTTCGTTTATTTCTACGATTAGAACTTCCGACACATATTAAAATTATGAAATTTTGAACACTTTTAGAGTTGAAATTGTTCATATTGTTTTTCCTAATTGTTTCATTTTGCAGACGACTTAAAATATTGAAATCTCTAAACATGCTTAAATAAATCTAAAAATATTGAATCTTATTAGGTTTCATTAATTTAATTCGCATTTAAAGGAAAAGCGAGAAGAAAGGGGAAAAGGGGAAAGTTTACTAAAAAAAGAGATAAAAGGGGTAAATCTTTTAAAAAATTTAAAAAGTAGTGGAATAGGGGAAAGACCGTGAAGCCCATTATTATTTCTCAAATCTCTCATACTCTCGCACAAAAGCAAAATTCCATATTTCTGAACAATACTATAAAAAATAAAAACTCGAAGCAAAAAATTATCCACAACAATATATCACGAAAAATTTAAACGTGTTTTCAAACTTTCCTTTCTTACATTACTGCTTTTATACAGAAATGTATGTTTTTATACGCCACAAGAAAGTGTCCTTAAATATTGATGCTAAAGATATTACATTTCAGATGCGTGATATGAATTTCAGCGTCACATCCGCCGTTTATTTAGATTTTGCGTGCAAAAAACGCCTATAATCTATTGTCATATATTGTAGTTTTCCTGCTTTTTCCATTAGTAACGGTGTACTATTGCCGCATACTGACTACAATTTTAGTTTAGTTTAATTTAATTTATTTACAGTATTATTATTACAACACAATGCTGTCTCGAATTACCGACCGATTTTTTATTTTCAGCGGGTTTATTAAGAGAGCATTGCAAATATAATGCTTAAATTTGAGAAAATAATAAGAAATATATCAAGGAATCGATATCTGGTGCGTTTCAACTTTTATTTTGAAAAAAAATTATTTTAAAAAATTTTTCTTTTCGAAATAAAAACTGAAACGCACCAGACATTGATTCCTTAATATATTCCATACTATTTTCTTAAATTTCAGCATTATATTTGCATTTCTCTCTTAATAAACTCTCCGAATGTAAATAAAAAATCGCCCTGTAATTGGTGGCATCATTAAGTATCACATACCCTTAACAGAGGTAAAATTCATTTAGCTTCCTGTACCGTTCAGAAATAATTACTCGGAAAGTATGTTCTTGCCTGGGAAAGAACATAAAAGTCGAAAACACGATAATTTATACATTACTATGGAGAAACGATTCAACTTACACTGAATTTTGCAAAGAATATAACTCGTAACTCGTAAAATAGTATCTCGTGCAATGCGTATGCATTCTACTTTTGTTTCATTATTCGTAACTTTATTTGAATATAAAGGGAACTGTTATGCAAATAATAAGCGTTAAATAAAAAAAAATTGCACACTGGCTCGAAAAGTAGGATTTTACATTCTTGCTATTGAAATAAACCAGATTATTGGTTGCCTCGACGTTTATGTAATCTTCTAAAAGCCACTAGTATTTTTTAGGGCCTTCTAAAATCTTGCAGAGTCTTTTAAACAGATAATCATCACTGGAAAAAGAGTATTACTTTTTACCCGCATTTGAGTGTAATATTTACTTGCAACAAAAATTGCCCTGTGAGGGCAATTTTTCACTCAGGTAAACCGTTCAGTTTAACCTTACGACGTGGGTAAACGTAGAGAAATACGAGTTACCTACAATTAGAGAGTTTCACCTATCTCAAGTATGTTTTTCTTTTACCATGCGAAAAGGTAAAAATGTAATTTTACGTGCGATAAAATTTACAACCAAGTTTTTCCTGTGATTCAGGCTATTACAATTTTCAAAAATGCACAGAAAACCGTTGGGGTGAATTTTGTTGCATCTCATTTTGAATGATTTAAAACAATTCAAAATTTCATTGTGATTTCAGTTGTTTTCGAGTCTCATTTTTGCTGCAATTCATTTTGAGGAAAATTGAGAAAAATTGAAAATGAGGAAAATTGAGGATCTACGTTTTACTCTGTATTCTACATTATTTCAGAATCTTTTAAAATTCTCAAAAACCTTTTGAATTCGCCTTGTATTCTTTGAATTATTGTTTTGAATTCACTTTAAATTCTTTGAATTCTTTTTAATTCACTATGTATTATTTGAAATATTCGGTTGAATTCTTTTGAATTTATTTTGTATTCTTTGAATTATTCTTTTCAATTCACCTTGTATTCTTATTCTTAATTCATCTTAAATTCTTTGAATTCTTAAATTAAGACGAATCTCAAAATTGTTAATGGCTAACTCTTCGGTTTTGAAGTTTCTGCAGAATCTAAAATCTTTCATACAGGATTTTAGAAAACTTTGCGAATCTTTTGTAGATTTTTAAGGAACATAAAAGATTCTGAAGAAATCTAGAAGATTTTAAGCGGTTATGAAAGAGTTTAGAAGATTTGAAAATTTTGAAATGATGGAAAACTAATTGGAGCTTTGAATCAAAAAAAAGGAGAAAAGGAATAAAATTTCCGAATAAGGGTATTTTTAGAATAAAGAGGGAAAGTAGAGGAAAGCGGGAAAATGTGGGAAAAAGAGGATTGCACCAACGCATTTTTTTGTAAGAATAGTAATTTACTCAGTGATAAGAATTGATAAGAATTGCACCCACGATTGTTTTGTCACAGTAAATTCAGAATATCAAAGCGCTGCAGATCAATTTTTTTAACAAATAAAAACAATTGCACATGGAAAAATTATTCAGTTGTTTTTGGACAAACGTGTTGCAAATCAAATTTATTCATTTGTTGGATTATTTCGATAATTCCAGATTTACTGTGTTAAGAATAGTAATTCACACCTTAATAGGAAATGTTATTTTTTGATCGTGCGTAGTTTTTATACACCTCAACTTCATAAAACGCACAGAAAAATACCAAGAATAAAAGTTGCAGGTAATTTTTTAGAGGCGTAAATTTTTATTTGGACAACTTCACATCTTTTAAAATTCATGTGCTGTCATGGAAAAACAAAAGAAAATTTAATCGATATTTGGATAAAATTTACCCTGTGAAGTTAATTTTTGTTGTAGGTGAATATCATACCGAAATCAGAATAAAAATAACACTTCGTTTTTCCTGGGCATATTATTTGAGTTTAGGTACACAGAAAAAACGTGAGTTCAAGATGAACCAAAAAATTTTCCAAATGATCAGTAAAAATGAAGTTTTTGAATAAAAGTTTTAAATAAGTTTTAAATAAGTAAATAAATGAATAAATAAGTAAATAAGTTTTAAATAAAAAATAAGTTTTGGTTAAAAAATAACCAGATATGATTCACAATGAACCATTTTTCGTTTCGTTTTGAACTATTTCTAGCTTACCTTGAACTCACGTCTTTTTCTGTGGCGGAATTAATAATTGAAAGTTCGAACGTTTGATGATCTGAAATTTTCTAATATTCTAACTTACTTTTTTCCAACTATTACACAGTTGAGTACCTAGATAACTTTTCGCTTTTCTCTCAGTGTGATATTCCGATCGAGCGAAGCGGTCGAGCCCCAATAAAACGACGAGCAGACGATAAATCGCTTGAACGAACCCAGTCATGGGATGGTTTGTCCAGGTCGATCTTTTGGTCTCCTGACGGCCAATAACGGATGACTCCAAGTCGAACGAGTGCCAGCGTCTTCCTATCACTAAGAAAAATACGAAAAACCGTTTTCTATTTCACTAAATGTTTATAGGACGTCTCTCAGCAGCTAATTTCAACCTTTCGTGTTTTTTCAGATTTCACTTGAAAATGGCAAATTAAAAATGAGATTATCATCCATCAGATTGTCATACATTAAATGTATCATCCTTATTTAATTTTTAGTTTCTCGATAGAGTAAAATTTAATGCGCAAACATCCGAGATTCGAATTTTTAAAAAATGTTTTAATGTGTAAAAAACGAAGGATAAAATTTACCTTGATTCCGGGGTAAAAATTACCTGCAAGAAAAATTAACTTGGCAGATTAAATGTTACCCAATTATCGGTTAAATTTTCTTTTGATTTTTCATGACAACACATGTATTTTGAAAGTTGTGAAGTTGTCTGAATACAAATTTATCCCTTAAAAAATTACCTGCAACTTTATCATTAGTTTTTTCTGTAATTCATTGAAAGTTTATTTTAATATGACATTATGTTACGTTAAATTACACTATGTTACGTTAAATTACACTGCGTTACATTAAATTACACTACGTTACATTACATTACTCTACGTTACATTACATTACACTACATTACATTACATTACACTACGTTACATTACATTACTCTACGTTACATTACATCACTCTACGTTACATTACATTACTCTACGTTACATTACATTAGACCACGTTACATTACATTACACTACGTTTCATTACATTACTTTACATTACATTACACTACGTTACATTACATTACTCTACGTTACATTACATCACTCTACGTTACATTACATTACTCTACGTTACATTACATTAGACCACGTTACATTACATTACACTACGTTACATTACATTACTTTACATTACATTACACTACGTTACATTACATTAGTTTGTATTACATTACATTGCATTGATTTTTTATTATTTCTACACAGTGTTAAACTTGCCCATCTATTATTTATTATTAATTGTGCGCCACAATTGATACCTTTCCGCTATTCATGCGTAATATTCGTACCGATCATACGCAGGTACTCGGATCGAATGTGTTGGGCTCAACTCGACATTCGTCGACAAATTAATGCGTCATTAACGGAACTGTTCCTGACGTGTAAACGCAATACGATCCGAAACACACACGTAACGTAGCTTTAAGGCACAAGCTCTCTGCTACGATCAGTAAACACTGTTGCATCCTCATATTAGAAATTCTTAATTGCGGAACCTTCAAA
>JBAGKK010130688.1:0-24760 GCA_037177015.1 Euceroptres primus
AAATATAGCTGTGTTACCTAAATTTCTAGCTGAGTTACCTAAATATTTAGCAAAAAACTTAGCTAGAAATTTAGGTAACACAGCTATATTTTCTTAGAAGACGAAATCCAGCTAAACCTCTAGCTGAGACAGCTAAATCATTTTTTTCAGTGAATAAAATAAATAAAGACAAAGAATTTGTTTGAATCAAACAAACATTTGTTTGGCCCCATATCAACGTTATAATTTGTTTGAATCAAACAAATATTTTTCTGAGTGTAATTTTTTCGGGACACATTTTCGTCGATTTTTTTATTTTCACGTAGTATTAAATTTAGGCATAATTTTGTTTGAATCAAACAAATATTTTTCTGAGTGTAAGAGCGTAATTTTCTCGGGACACATTTTCGTCGATTTTTTTATTTTCACCCGTAACGTGGTATTAAAAGGCCAATATTGCTTAAATTAAGCCAAATTTTACTGAATCTAATCAAAACCATTTTAAGGTGTAACAATTTTAAGTATTTTTTTTTTTTACTGTATTGGTTAAACTTTTCCTTCAATTTTGTATGGTTCAATTAAGAATGAGAATGTAAAAATTGATGTAATTAACCAGGTGAAATAAATGAAACCATTTTTTTATAGGGAAAAAATAAATTCAGATAGTGATTATAAGTGATGACAGAGTTTGGCTACTAAATAACTTGTTTTAGGAGAAATGGGACAGGTTTTGAAGAAAAACGCCCCAGGTGGTAAATCGATGGGATTTTCATGAATGAAATCGATCATCAACCCTATTGTGTGATGGCTACCGTTTCTCGTTTAGTTAACCACAACCGAAGCCGTCTGTCGGCAGTCAATGTCTCTTGAGAAATAAAATTATCGATTGGTCCAGCCTTTGAGTCGCGACGCCTCTCTATAAAGAGAAACACGCCTTCCTTTCCGTCAGGCAAGTAACTGGGCACTCCTTCAATGATCAATGGTGATCGAGAAAATCAGCAAATAAAAGATTAAAAAACATTCAAGAAAAAAAAATTTCAAAAAAAAAAATCTGAAATTAATTTCATTAACATATTATATTCTAGATACGAAATATGTATAGAAATCTTGGCATACGTGTTTGTTAATTAAAATTCATGTTTAACGAAATATTTCCAAAGACTCGATCAAAAAGTTAATCGTAAATAAAGTATCCCGAGTTTCTTTTTATTGACACAAAAGATAAAAATTTGCATTTTTCAACAATGATTATACATTATGGGAAAGACTGCGATCCTTTCGACTCAATTGAGAAAGAAGGATCGTTAATTAGTATAATTAGCATTCAAACTGTGTACTAATCTTCATAAATCTCTTCTAAATTCGAATGCGATCTCCTGTGAAAGCTGAAGGCCAATCTTAAGAAGTTTAATTTTTTTCAATATATTATTTATAAAAGATATTTCTTTCCGTTATCAATTGTGTAGGAGTTAATAACTAAATATTAGAGAAATTAATAGTTCATTAATTTTCATATGAACGAATAAAATTAATAAATTCATTTATTTAAAAAAAGGAAGAAAATTATTCTGTACTTAATTGATTCGCGTCTGTGTTAAATGGTTCAGATTCATGCTCACTTGATTCGCATCCATGTTAAATGGTTCAGATTCATGCTCAATTGATTCGCGTCAGTGTTAAATGGTTCAGTTTTATGCTCAATTGGTTCGCGTCTGTGTTTAATGGTTCAGTTTCATGCTAAATTGGTTCGAGTCCGTGCTAAATGTTTCAGTTCGATGCCAAATTGGTTCGTGCTAAATGATTCGATTTCGTGCTAAATTGGTTCATATACGTGATAAATGGTTCAATTTTGTCCTAAATTGGTTCGGGTCCGTGATAAATGGTTCGATTTCGTGCTAAACTGGTTTCTGCCTGTGTTAAATTGTCCAGCTCAAGGCTAAATTGGTTTGAGTTTGTGCTAAATGATTTGGTTTTGCGATAAATTGGTTTGCATAAGTGCTAAATGGTTCGGTTTCATACTAAATTGGTTTCTGTCTGTGTTAAATGGTTCAGTTCGATGCCAAATTGGTTCGAGTCCGTGCTAAATGATTCGGTTTGGTGCTAAATTAGTTCGTATATGTGCTAAATGGTTCAGTTTCATTCCAACTTGGTCCAAGTCTGTGCTAAATGGTTCGATTTCGTACCAAATTGGTTTTTGCCTGTGCTAAAATATTCAGTTCCATGCTCAATTTGTTCAAGCCTGTATTTTGTCTGTGCTAAATGGTTTAGCTCTATGTTAATTTGGTTCAAGTCGTGCAAAATGGTTCAAGTCCATGTTTAATGGTCTTTGCCCGTGTTAAATCATTGGTTTTCGAGCTAAATTCATTAGCATATGTGCTAAATGGTTCAGTTTCATGCTAAATTGGTTCGAGTCCGTGCTAAGTTTTTCGGTTCTATGCTAAATTGGTTCGTGTCAGTTTTTAATGGTTCGGTCCTATGCTAAATTAGTTTCTGCCTGTGCTAAATGATTCAGTTCCATGCTCGATTTGTTTAAGTCGTGCTAAATTGTATTGTGCCTGTACTAAATTTTCAAGTTCTGTGCTAGATTGATTCAAGTACGATTTCGTGCTAAATTGGTTTCTTTCTGTGCTAAATGGTTCAGCTCAATGCTAAATTGGTTCGAGTTTGTGCTAAATGATTTGGTTACGTGCTAAATGGATTCGCATATGTGCTAAATGGTTCGGTTCCAGGCTAAATTGGTTTCTATCTGTGCTAAATGGTCTATTTCCATGCTAAATTGGTTCAAGTCCGTGTACAATTTGTTCGTGCTAAATGGTTCGGTTTCATGCTAAATTGGTTTCGGTCTGTGCTAAATGGTCCATTTCCATGCTAAATTGGCTCAAGTCCGTGTAAAATTGGTTCGTGTTAAATGGTTCGGTTTCATGCTAAATTGGTTTCTGTCTGTGCTAAATGGTCCATTTCCATGCTAAATTATATTCTATCAGTGCTAAATTATTCGTTTTCGTGCTAAATTCGTTTGTACCTATGTTAAGTGGTTCGGTTCCACGGTATATTGGTTCATGTCCGTGCTAAATGGTTCGTTTCCATGCTAAATCGTTCCTCTCCGTGCTAAACTAAACTTTTTCAAATACATTATAAAAAAATTCTATTATCAGTCATGAAGGTATTGATTAATTGCAGACCAAGTAATAAATCGAATATTATATTTGAAAAATGAAATATTTCAGAAATGAAAAAAATAAGTATTGTAATAAAAAACTGTTTTCTCTTGACAAAGTGTATGGAATGAAATTCTTGGCGCCTGGGGCGATTTTAGTGCAGATAAAACGATCGCGTGCTTTATTCCGGATCGACTAGTGGGCCCACAACTCGTTCCCCGGATAGTCCGACGTTTTCTTTCTACTCTGTCATTATTTCATTAACATTATCTCCAGGCATAGTTGGCGGCAAAGCAAAGTCGACTTAAAAGGATGAGACACCACTTTCTATCAAGTCTCTTATTTTCACACTAAACACTCATAAAATATTATTTTATTTAACCGAATCTATTATAACGTCAGGGCATGTAAGGCCTTATTTTTATATACGCTTTAATACATTCTCATTACTTATTTTTTATTCCATTTATAAAATCGTGTCCGCCTTTCACTCAGATTTCCAATTAAGTGGAATTTTCAGACCACTCAGTTGAAAATTTTTTTAATCCGCAGAGACTGTAAATAAATTATAATTACACATTTCTTTTTTAAAAAATTAGTTATAGTAGGTAACAAGCGCCTACAAAAAAGGGTTTCGCAGCCTTAGGTCCTATATCCATATTGGGTCCAATGACAATTTTGGACCCTATGTCCATATTGGGTCCAATACCAGTTTTGGGCCTTACGTCCATATTGTATCTAATGTCTATAAGGGCCATATGTCAGTTTTGGGTCTTATGTCCATATTGGGTCCTATGCTCATATTGGGTCCTATGTCCATATTGGGTCTTGTGTTCATATTGGGTCTTATGTTCATATTGGCCCCCATGTTCATATTGAGTCCTATGTTCATATTGAGCCCTATGTTTATATTGGGTTCTATGGCAGTTTTGGGTCTTATGTTCATATTGGGTCCTATGCTGATATTGAGTCCTTTGTTCATATTGAACCCTATGTTCATATTGGGTTCTATGACAGTTTCGAGTCCTATGTCCATATTGGGTCCTATGCCAGTTTTGGACCCTATATACATATTGAGCCCTAAGCCAGTTTTGGGCCCTATGCCCATATTGGGCCCTGTACCCATATTGGACCCTATGTCCATATTGGGTCATATGTCAGTTTTTGGGTCCTATGAGAATTTTGGGTCATATATCAGTTTTGGCCCTATGTCAATTTTGGTCCCTATGTCAATTTTGGGTCCTATACGATTTTTGGGTTCAACGCGAGCTTTAGGTCCTATGCCAATTTTGGGTCCAATGCCAGTTTTGGGTCTTATGTCCATATTGTGACTAATGTCCAAAAGGGTCACATGCCAGTTTTAAGTCCTATGCCAGTTTTGGGCTCTATGCCTATATTGGGCGGCCATATTGGGTCCTATGTTCATATTGGGTTCCATGTTCATATTGGGCCCTATGTTTATATTGGGTCCTATGTCTTTTTGGGCCATATATTCATATTAAATCCTATCCAAGTTTGGGTCCCTGTGTCCATATTGGGACCTATGTCTGTTTTTGGGCCCTACGTCCATATTGGGCCTATGTTAATACTGGGTCCAATGCCAGTTTTGGGCCTTATGCCCATATTGTGTCTAATGTCTAACAGGGCCATATGCCAATTTTGGGTCCTATGCGAATTTTGGGTCATACATCAGTTTTGGCCCTATGTCAATTTTGGTTCCTACGCGAATTTCGGGTCCTATACGATTTTTGGGTTCAACACGAGTTTTGGGTCCTGTCAATTTTGGATCTTATGCCAATTTTGGGCTATATGTCAGTTACCTGTCAAAATAGTACGACAGACGTACAACAGACCGAAACTATAAGGTTTCTATCCGAGGCTACGAAACTCTAAAAATTACCGCTCATAATTGTTGAAACGAAAAAAAGAAAATCCCGATATTTTAATTTCTCACCACAATTGTGACGTCATTTTTAAGTTATTGTGGCGGGAAATTTAAATTCAAAATTTTCAGTTTGAGGAACAAAAAAGCTTTTATTGTAAGATAAATATCGTCAATAGATATTGATTATTAATTTAAAATATATTGTAAATTTAAATTCTAATTTATTCTGCATTTAATTCCTTTTTTTTTGTAATTAAAAGAGAAAGAAAAATAGACTTGGGAAGTAAGTCGTAGAGTTTGAAAAGAAACATGGAAATCAGAGTGAAGTTCTTGGTGTGTTTTTTATTACCCACCACGAGTAACAACCGTTTATCATGGCTGGTTAATCGATTAAATGTGCCGGTATATATGGTGATTACATGCGTCAGCAACTCGGCAGCAAACGTCGATGATCGTTGGTACCAATTAATTGCTCGCGAGAGGGCAGGTATCGATTTGCCGTCCGGAACTGATCGATACTTTCCACACGTCATATATTTATAGACACTCAGAAAAGAAACATTTTATTTACATTCTTTATTTTCACATTTATTTTCCATTCTTTTGAAAAAAACAGTATCAGGAGATCATGATCAAAAACGAAGATTAAATTTTAGAATTATACCAGGAGAATATGAGTAAAATTTCCGTAACAATAGCCTATTGTCACGGAAAAGTTCTCGTAAGAATAACTTATTGTTACGGAAACTTCCGTTACAATATTCCATTGTCACGGAAAAATTTCCTTGGAAATAACTTATTGTTACGGAAATTTCCGTAACAATAGCCTATTGTCACGGAAAAATATCCGTAAGAATAACTTTTTGCTACGGACATTTCAGTAACAATAGCTTATTGTCACGGAAAAATTTATGTAGCAGTAGCCTATTGTCACGGAAAAATCTCCGTATCAGTAGCCTATTGTCACGGAAAAATCTCCGTATCAGTAGCCTATTGTCACGGAAAAATTTTCGTGGGAATAAACTATTGTTACAGAAATTTGCGTAACAATAACCTATTGTCACGGAAAAATTTCCGTGGCAGTATCCTATTGTCACGGAAAAATTTTCGTGGGAATAAACTATTGTTACAGAAATTTGCGTAACAATAACCTATTGTCACGGAAAAATTTCCGTAGCAGTAGCCTATTGTCACGGAGAAATCTCCGTATCAGTAGCCTATTGTCACGGAAAAATGTCCGTGGGAATAAACTATTGTTACGGAAATTTGCGTAACAATAGTCTATTGTCACGGAAAAGTTTCCGTAAGAATAACTTGTTACGGAAATTTCCCGTTCAATAGTCTATTCTCACGGAAAAATGTCCTTGGGAATAACTTATTGTTACAGAAATTTTCGTAAGAATAACCTATTGCTACGGAAATTTCCGTAGAAATAATCTATTGTCACGGAAAAATTTCTGTATCAGTAGCCTATTGTCACGGAAAAATCTCCGTATCAGTAGCCTATTGTTATGGAAATTTCCGTATCCATAGGCAACCGAAATTTCCTAAGAGTTTTTACAGTGAGGGGCTGATTATTGCCAAATGCGCGCTTACAGATGTATAACTTTTCATTATTTATATATGACGTCACTTTTTACTCCCTAGGGAGTGAAAATTAGAGGTTTAGCCCCGCTTAATAGGCATGAAAAAGGGCTGAAATCATGCATGTGTTATAAAAAAAAGTTTTTTATATCAAAAGAACACGACTCCTGATATTTTTCGACCCCCTTTAAAAAATAGTATCAGGAGAATATGATTATCAACAATCAATTCCCCTTTATTTCGATTCATTAAAAAAAAAATCAGGAGAACAGTACAATCGTTCAACGTTTCCAAGCACCCATTATGCAAAATCAAACGAATTTTTAACTACTATTTAACCTCTTACTCGACCTTTCTAAAAAAAGAGAATCTAAGAAAAACATCGTGTGACTGAAAAAAGACTTATGAAATTCAAAATAGGGTTGATTTAATTTTCAGATCGACAAGGCTAGTCATGTCAAGGGATAGAGGCGACAAAGAGGAAGAAAAATCCAGGTGGGACTGAGTGGATTGGATCGACGGTCCGGATCGAGATTCCGGATCGATGGAGCGTCGTCTGCTTAAGATAAGACAGGACGAAAGAGGAGGAGAAACTAAAGGCGGACAATAATAAACGAAAAATCATCCACAACGCATAGGATCGATTTCTTGTCTCGATCCGCGCGCTTCCAAGCAAACGGCCTTTTCGCTGGCCTGGCCAGCTACTATGCGAATTGAAGCTCTCAGCGCACTCGTCGTGGGAAGGAATTCCAGAATGAAAAAGAAATTTATTCAAAAAAAAAAAAAAAAAAAAATATATATACATAAACTTAAAAAGCTTCAAAATTATAAAATCAAAAATCTAATTAAATAATTAATTAAACATATTGTTAACACAATTTTAAAATCAATTTATTATATAATATACAATATATAATATATAATATACAATAAATAATATGCAATATATAATGTTTTATATTATATTTATAATATAATATAAAATATATAATATATAAAATATAATATAAAAAATATAATATAAAATATACAACATATAACACATAAGGAGCGTATGCAACTTACCGAACGAGCATTATACCAAAAAAAATTTACCGAATTTCCAAATAGCCTAATTTTCAGATTCCTGAATTTTCATTATACCATATTTTCAGATTCACGAATTTTTATCTTACCGAATTGTCATATTCCCGAATTTTTATCTTACCGAATTTTCTTATTACCGAATATTCAGTTTATCGAATCTTTAATCGACCGAATTTTTATGTTACCGAATTTTCAATTTACCGAATTTTCAATTTACCAAATTGTCAATTTATCGAATTTTCATTTTACCAAATTTCAATTTACTGTATTCGCGTTTTACCGAATTTGCATTTTAACAAATTTTCAGGTGCCTGTATTTTTATTTTACTGGATTTTCAATTTATCGAATTCTTATTTTATTAAATTTTCAGTTTGTAAATTCGGTAAAATAAAAATTCGGGACAACGAAATTTGGTAAGATGCAAATTCGGGAAGGTGAACATTCAGTAAACTGCAAATTCGGGAATATGAAAATACGCTGAATATTCGATAAGACATAAATTCGGTAAACTGAAAATTCGGTAAAATAAAAATTCAGTAAAATGCAAATTCGGTAAAATGGAAATTTGGGAATATGAAAATTCGATAAAATGCAAATTCGAAGAAATAAAAATTCGGTAGGAAAATTTGGTAATATGAGAATTGGCTAAAATTCAAATTCGGTAATATGAAAATTCGGTAAATTCAAAATTCGGAAATATGAAAATTCGGTAAGGTGCAAATTCGGTAATCTGAAAATTCGGTGAAATAAATATGTGCAAAAATGAAAATTCGGTAGGATGTAAATTCGGTAAACTAAAAATTCGGTAAAATAAAAATTGGAAAATATGAAATTTCGGTAAAATGCAAATTCGAAGAAATAAAAATTCGGTTAAAAAAAATTCGGTAATATGAGAATTGGCTAAAATGCAAATTCGGTAATATAAAAATTCGGTAAAATCAAAATTCGGGCATATGAAAATTTGATAAGATGCAAATTCGGTAATCTGAAAATTCAATAGTATTAAAATTTGGTAAAATGCAAATTTGGGAAACGCTCATTCGGTAAAATGCAAATTCGGTAAAATGCAAATTCGGTAAAATAAAAATTCGATAAACTGAAAATTCGGTAATATGAAAATTCGGTGAAATACATATTTGGTACTATGAAAATTCGGTAAAATCAAAATTTGGGAATATGAAAATTCGGTAAGATACAAATTTGGTAACCTGAAAATTCGGTCAAATAAAAATTCGGGAAAATGAAAATTCGGTAAAATGCAAATTCGGTCAAATAAAAATTCAGTAAAATGAAAATTCGTTAAAATGCAAATTCGGTCAAATAAAAATTCAGTAAAATGAAAATTCGAGAAAATGCAAATTGGTTAATACAAAAATTCGGTAAAATAAAAATTCGGGAATGTGAAAATTCGATAAATTGAAAATTCGGTAAAATAAAAATTCGGGAATATGCGAATTCGGCAAACTAAAAATTCGGTAAAATAAAAATTCGGTAATATGCAAATTTGGTAAAATAAAGATTCGGGAATATGCAAATTCGGTAAAATAAAAATTCGGTAAACTGAAAATTCGGTAATATGGAAATTCGGTAAAATACAAATTCGGTACTATGAAAATTCGGTAAAATCAAAATTTGGGAATATGAAAATCCGGTAAGATGCAAATTTGGTAATCTGAAAATTCAGTAAAATAAAAATTCGGTAAAATGCAAATTCGGTAAAATAAAAATTCAGTAAAATGAAAATTCGAGAAAATGCAAATTGGTTAATACGAAAATTCGGTAAAATAAAAATTCGGGAATGTGAAAATTCGATAAACTGAAAATTCGGTGAAATGAAAATTTGGGAATATGCAAATTCGGTAATATGCAAATTCGATAAAATAAAGATTCGGGAATAGGCAAATTCCGCAAACTAAAAATTCGGCAAATTAAAAACTAAGTAAAATAAAAATTCGGTAAAATAAATATTCGGGAATATGCAAATTCGGTAAAATAAAAATTCGGTAAACTGAAAATTCGGTAATATGAAAATTTGGTAAAATACAAATTCGGTAAAATCAAAATTTGAGAATAAGAAAATCCGGTAAGATGCAAATTCGTTAATATGAAAATTTGGTAAAACAAAAATTCGGTAAAATGCAAATTCGGTCAAATACGAATTCCGTGAAATAAAAATTCTGTAAAATGAAAATTCGCTAAAATGCAAATTCGGTAAAATGCAAATTCGGTAATATGAAAATTCGGTAAAATCAAAAGTCGGGAATATGAAAATTCGGTAAGATGCAAATTCAGTAAAATAAAAATCCAGTAATATGAAAATTCGTGAAGATGCAAATTTGGTAAACTGAAAATTCGGTAAAATAAAAGTTCACTAATATGAAAATTCGGTAAAATGAAAATTCAATAGTATGAAAATTCGGTAAAATGCAAATTCGGTAAATGCTGATTCGGTAAAATGCTAATTCGGTAAAATAAAAATTCGTTTGAAGGAAAGTTCGGTAATATGAGAATTCGGTAAGATGCAAATTTGGTACACTGAAAATTAGGGAAACTGATATTTCGAAAAAATGGAAATTCGGGAATCTGAAAATTAGGCAGCTTACATTATATAGGTATTGCGCATTATATACTGTACGTTATATATTGTACATTGTATATTGTATATTTTATATTACATATTGTATGTTACTTTTTGCACATTATATATTATATAATAATATATTATAATAATACACTATAATAACATTATTAAAATTTGTATTTAAACAAACAATTATTTTAATGAATAATTACAATTTCAGATCTAGAACAAACTAAGAAAATTAAAATAAACTGTGTGTCTAAAAATAAATCATTTAGAAATTTTCGTCTGGAGTATCAGTTGTCTCACAAGATGCTTATCAGGGCAGACGAATCGTCGAGTCGTTAATCAGAATACTCCGAATGGTGGAAGTACTGGAAGTGGTTGTGACGATAGCGGGTTGGGTAAAGGGGGGGGGGAGTGTAGATTATTATCTGTGATCACATACCAGTTTTATCTACATAATGTTAAGTGTGGCGAAACGCGAGAACCTACGGGGCACCATATAAAACTCCAAGTATTAAGTACACCATCATGAGCTCCGCGATATTGATAGACGATATAATTATTGAACTGCGTACGTTCGCGTATACATCGATAATTTAATAATGGCAAACTGACCAACAGGTTTCTGATATGCGAGAAGAAAAGAAAACAAATACGTACGTGAGACAAAAAGACGAACAAACTTATTAAAACTGGTTCAGAATATTTTTTTTTGTTGATAATTATTAAATTTGTAGTTTGTTTTGTTCGTGCAATTTTATACCGACCATTGGTAAGGTAGGTCATCCACTAAAGCCCTTACCAGTTGTGGAATTGTGATTAAATCTTAAAATAGATTTATGATATTCGAGGGACAAGGATAACTTTAGAAACTTTTTTTATTTGAATAGTGGCATCATTTTTTAAATTTTAATTTATTTAGTTATATCCATACCGACCGTCGGTAAAGTAGATCATCTGCTGAAGTGTTTACCATCTGAAATGAATATTTTTATTCAAGTTGGCTGTTTGAAAAAATATTTGCAAGCGAGTTGCATCCCTATATAATATTTTAAATTTTAGTGATTGAATTTTGATTTAATTTTATTTAATTATTGTGATTATTTTGCAATTTGGAAAATGATAATTCTTTTGGAATTTTTGCGACGGCCCTGATGTCGAATTCAACAAGGCTGTCGGCACTCTGATCGCAAGACGACGATCATTCTTCTTAGAAATTTGCGACAAATAATTCCTTTCAGACAAATTCCTGCTTGGCAAATTCTTTGAAGCGAAATTTGAGCGATGATCTGAAATACCAAATTAGAGAATTCTGGTGATCTGAAATACCAAATAGAGAATTCTATTCGTAAAGTGATAAGATTTGTTTCTAAATAGAAAATACATTTTTTTAATTTTTAAGAAATGTTTCAATTTCTATCTTTGTATTAGTATTTATTTTTAGAAAAATACATTTTTTAATTTTTAAGAAATGTTTCAATTTCTATTTTTGTATTAGTATTTATTTTTACATTTTCATCATTATATGAGAAGGTATTAGTTTTATGCGAAAACTGACTTTTCCAATTTTTTATCAAATATTTTCTATTGAAATAAAAGCATTCCTTTTGAAATCAAAAAAGAACTTTAAATTATAACTGAATGAAGAAAGGATAAATTTCAATTTTGAACATCTGCGGATCCAATTTTATTTTCGATAATTTATGTTTTTTTAAGTGAAACCTGCATTACAAAATTACAATGATTTTTTAGGTATATTATATCACCGAAAGCATCACGAGGGACTGTAATTTAAAACAATTTGAAAATGGTATACCATCGATATTTATTATTATGGGGGTGGGCCCAAATCGCCTTGCACCAATCTCAGTTTCAAAGTGATTTATAAGTAAGTCGTGGGAGGATTTTGCCCCCGGCCTCTGATCGTTTCGAATATTTCTCATGGAATACAATGCAATTTGAAAAATCTTAAACAAATTAGTCTTTTATAATATCTTTTCATTTAATATTTATTCGTTTTAAAATTATTTGAAATAATTATTAAGTGACTAATTAATAATTAAACAATAAGGAAGTACTTATAGATAATTGAATAATAAATAAAAAATAATAGACAATTAAATAATAAATAAGAAATAATAGATAAATTAATAAGAAATAAGAAATAATAGAAAATAGATAATCAAATAAGAAATAATAGATAATAGATAATTAAATAAGAAATAATAGATAATAGATAATTAAATAATAAATAAGAAATAATAGATAATTAAATAAGAAATAAGAAATAATAGATAATAGATAATTAAATAATAAATAAGAAATAATGGATAATAGATAATTAAATAATAATAATGAATGTGGAAGATTTTAAAGAAACTTTTTTATTTGGGCAGGATTTTAAAAAGAAATTGTAGGAAAAATTGGAACCATTTCAAAAGTTGTTTAGAAGTTCTAAAAAAATTTCAAAAATACTACTGAATTTTCATTTTACCGAATTTTCATATTACCGAATTTTCAGTTTACCAAATTTTCAGTTTACCAAATTTTCAGTTTACCAAATTTGCATCTTAACGAATTTTCATATTACAGGATTTTTATTTTACTGAATTTGTATTTGACCGAATTTTCATATTCCCGAATTTTTAATTTACCGAATTTGCATTTTAGCGAATTTTCATTTTATATAATTTTTACTTGACCGAATTTTTATTTGACCGAATTTGCATTTTACCGAATTTTCATTTTCCCGAATTTTTATTTTACTGAATTTGCATCTAACCGGATTTTCATATTCCCAAATTTTGATTTTACCGAATTTTCATAGCACCGAATTTGTATTTCACTGAATTTTCATATCACAGAATTTTCAGTTTACCGAATTTTTATTTTACCGAATTTGCAGTTTATCGAATTTTCATATTCCTGAATTTTGATTTTACTGAATTTTCGTATTAACCAATTCGCATTGTAGCGAATTTTCATTTTACTGAATTTTTATCAGACCGAATTTGCATTTTACCGAATTTTCATTTTCCCGAATTTTTATTTTACCAAATTATCAGATTACCAAATTTGCATCTTACCGGATTTTCATATTCCCAAATTTTGATTTCACCGAGCTTTCATTGTACCGAATTTGTATTTGACCGAATTTTCAGTTTACCGAATTTTTATTTTACCGAATTTGCATTTTACTGAATTCTCATATTACTGAATTTTCATGTTACTGAATTTTCATATTCCCAAATTTTTAATTTATCGAATTTTCAGATTATCGAATTTTTATTTTACCTAATTTGAATTTTACCGAATGAACATTTACCAAATTTGCATTCCCGATTTTTGATACTATCGAATTTCCAGATTACCGAATTTGCATCTTACCAAATTTTCATATTCCCGAATTTTGATTTTACCGAATTTTTATATTACCGAATTTGCATTTTAGTCAATTCTCATATTACCGAATTTTCCTTTAGACGAATTTTTATTTCTTCGAATTTGCATTTTACCGAATTTTCATATTCTCAAATTTTCATTTTTGCACACATTTATTTCACCGAATTTTCAGATTACCGAATTTTCATATTCCCGAATTTTGAATTTACCGAATTTTCATTTTAGCCAATTCGCATATTACTGAATTTTCCTTTAACCAAATTTATTATTTATTTATTATTATTTATTATTATTTATTTATTATTAGAAATTTATTTCTTCGAATTTGCATTTTACCGAATTTTCATATTTCCAAATTTTCATTTTACTTTGCAGCTCAGTTTTTATTACTTCAAATGGACAAATTTTTAGTTCGATTTTTTAAATTTCATTGACCGTGAAAAATGTTTGCGAACCGGAAAAAAACAGGGAATTTTTATCTTTGATTAAAACGGTCACTCTGAAGTAATAATTAAATGATAAATTAATTAAATAAATAAACAGTAATTAAGATAGATTGAATTAAAAAATGAAAATAAATAAATTGAAATATCAAGGAACAAATTGTAGAATTTCCTTTCCAATTTCAATTTGATTTATCTTCGAGAATAATTTAAATATAATTTTCAATAATTTGTCTATAATCTTACAATAAAAGGTGGCATTTTCTGATCAAACGAGCCGACTTAAAAATGCGAAGAGGATCTTTAAACAGTCTTAAATCTGGCCTATGAATCATGAAATCTTAGAGCCATATAAAATACTCGACGTCTTGGACTAAAACGATTGCCGCAAGAGAGACGTTAATCTGTCGAAATGGTATACTAAAAAGTAAAAACCAAAGACGGATCTTTGCTTTTTTTTTATCGCCTCAGCCGTATTGCAAAACCAATGAATTATCTTTTACTGACAAATTTTCCAGTAAATGGGAAAATCGTCTATAATATATTGCGACAAATATAAATCAGAATGTGACATTTGGAAATTTCAATTTGAAATTCCCTCCTTGAAATCCAGCTCCGATTTTGCAAGATTAGTGGGGGGGGGGGGAATTCCAAAGTAGTTTATGGGGGTAGGGGAAAAATTCCAAAGTAGTTAAAAAAAAAATTCATATTTTTTCCAGAATTCTCTACACTTCAAATAAAAAATCTGTCAAGTTAAACCCAATTTCTAATTTTACAAGGATTTTGTTCTTAATTAAATTAAATTCTCTTTTTTTATTAAATAATTAATTACAGAATCTGAATTAAATTATCGTCTGTAAATCGTAAGTGGAACGGCTAAGTAATTTCGTTATCGGTCATCCGGAAGAAAATAATAAAAAGTCACGTGACAATCTGTCGAGACGAAATCCGAGTCACCTAAACACGTTTTAGATAAAAAGCTACTTATAAGGATGTCTGGAGTCAGCTCAGTATCTGAATGTTCTCTAATTTTCCTATAATATACCTCCTGAATAAATGCCTTTGGAATAAACTGTTCGTTCAGAAAAACCCATTCCTGATAAGAAGAGACCGGTTCACAAGTAACAAATTCCTGAATGGTGTATTACAATCAGATAAAACACCCTTCTGAGAGATTCGCGTAAATAGCCGTTTCCTACATTTTATGGATATTTCTACATTTCAATATATTGCACAAATTTCATTTGGTCCAATATCTTTTATTGGTTTTTATTCTCCAACTCGGTTTTATTATTTCTATTTAATTTCTCTTCGTAAATGGGATTTTAGATTGACTTTTATCTCGCTTTTATCAGACATTATCTCCTGGAGATAGATCAGTTTTTTTTTAGATGAGAAATGAATAATTTTGTACCATGTGAACAGCTTGTGGAATTAATACATGGAATTCCACATGAAATTTCATTTGATATTTGAAATTCCATATGGAATTTCGCAGGGGATTTCTATATGAAATTATTCATGGATTTTATTTCATATTTATCATTTATTTTATTTATTTATATTTGTGGAATTTTATTTCATATAAAAATTCCATATGGAATTTTATTTCATATAGAAATTCCATATGGAATTTTATTTCATATAGAAATTCCATATGGAATTTTATTTCATATAGAAATCCCATATGGAATTTTATTTCTTATAGAAATTCCATATGGAATTTACTGTGAAATTTCTATTTGCAATTTCATAAGGGAATTCTAAATAGAATTTCATAGGAGATTTATATAAAGAATTCAACATAAAATTCCATTCCAAAGAAAATTTCATTTAGAATTCCGATAAAAATTCATAGGAGATTTCCATATGCACAGGAAATTTCCATATGGAATTTCGCAGATAATTTCCACATGGAATTTCGCGGATAATTTCCATATAGAATTTCGCAGATAATTTTCATATGGAATTTCGCGGATAATTTCCATATGGAATTTCGCGGATAATTTTCATCTGGAATTTCACAGTAATTTTCATCTGGAATTTTTCAGATAATTTTCATCTGGAATTTCGCAGATAATTTCCATCTCGAATTTCGCAGATAATTTCCATCTGGAATTTCACAAGGGATTCCGTGTGGAATTTCCAAATGGAATTTCGTAAATTTACACAAGGAATTCCATATGATTTCCAAAAGTGGAATTCCGCGTAAATTTCGTTCCAAATAGAATTTCTCATGGAATCTCACATGGATTTCCATAAATTCCATATGGAATTCTATACGTGATTTCCATGAGAAATTATCAAATTTAATTCCATATATAATTTACATCTGAAATTACATTAGAGATTTGCATGAAGAATTTTATGAGATTTCAGTATGGAATTTCATAAGGAATTTCTATTTATATGGCATTCCATAAGGAAATTCTAGTTATATGGCATTTCATAGGCACGAATTTCCATATGGGATTTCCACGTAGAATTCCATATAAAATTCCGTTTCAAACAGAATTTCTCATAAAATCCCATAAGGATTTATTCGTATAGGGTTGCATTAATTCCCTATGAAATTCCATATATAAGATTCATAATTAACTTTCTTTTGAGATTCTATATGGAATTCGATGCGGGAATTCCGTAAATGGAGTTTCGTAAAAAAATTATACTCCAAAGAAAATTTCTTATACAATCGTGAATGTAATTTTGTAAGAGATTTCCATATAGAATTCTATATGCAACTACGTTTAGGTTTTGCTTTTGAAAATCCATATGGAACTTATTAGGAGATTTCCATATGGAATTTCATATGAGATTTCCATATGGAATTTTATAGGAGATTTCCATATGGAAATTCACAGGAGATTTCCATATGTAATTTCATAGGAGATTTCCATATATAATTTCATAGGAGATTTCCATATGTAATTTCATAGGAGATTTCCATATGTAATTTCATAGGAGATTTCCATATGTAATTTCATATATTTCCATATGTAATTTCATATATTTCCATATGGAATTTCATGGGAGACTTCCATATGGAATTTCATAGGAGATTTCCTTCTGAGATTCTATATGCAACTTCGTAAGCGTTTTCCTTCTGGAATTCCATATGGAATTTCATAGAAGATTTTCATATGGAATTCTTTTTTGAACTTCGTAGGAGTTTACCTTCTGGAAAGCCATGTGAAATTTCATAGGATATTTTCGCATGGAATTCCACATAGGGGTTTGTACTAGATTTCCAAAAAACAAACTCAATGTCAAATAGAATTTCACTCACAAATACATGTGGAATTTCCTAGATTTCCTTACAGAATTTCATAAGAGATTTCCATATGGAATACTATATGCAACTACGTTTAGGTTGTCCTGGCAATCCATATGGAATTTCACAGGAGATTTCCATAGGTAATTTCATAGGAGATTTCCGTATGGAATTTCATAGGCGATTTCCAGATGGAATTTCATAGGAGAGTTCCAGATGGACTTTCATAGGAGATTTCCATCTGGAATTCTATATGCAACTTCGTAAGCGTTTTCCTTCTGGAACTCCATATGAAATTTCACAGGAGATTTTCATATAGAATTCTTTTTGGAACTTCGAAGGGGTTTTCCTTCTGGAATTCCATGTGAAATCTCATAGGATATTTTCTAATAGAATTCCACATATGGTTTCCATGTAGAATTCTATAGCAGATAACCAAAAAAACTGCACGTCAAGTAAAATTTCATACAAAATTCCATATGGAATTTCATAGAAGATTTCTATATGGAATTTCATAGAAGATTTCCCTATGGAATTTCATAGAAGATTTCCCTATGGAATTTAATAGATTTCCATATGGAATTTCACAGGAGACTTCCATATGGAATTTCATAAGAGATTTCCATATGGAAATCTTTATGGAACTTCGTAAGGGTCTTTCTTCTGGAATTCTATATGGAATTTATACACTATTCCATATGGAATTTCATAGGAGATTTCCGTATGTAATTTCATAGATTTCCATATTGAATTTCATAGGAGACTTCCATATGGAATTTCATAGAAGATTTCTAGATGGAATTTCATAGGAGATTTCCAGATGGAAGTTCATAGGAGATTTCCATTTGGAATTCTTTATGGAACTTCATTTGGGTTTTCCTTCTGGAATTACATATGGAATTTATAGGAGATTTACACGTGGAATTCCACATAGGATTTCCATATAGAATTCTATACCACATTCCCAAAAAACTTCATGTCAAGTAGAATGTCTTATGGAATTTCACATGGAAATCACATCGAAATTCCATCAGGAAATTCCTTATATTCGAAATTCCACAAGATATTTCCAAATAACACAACATATATTTCCAAATTCTTTATATTCGAAATTCCACAAGATATTTCCAAACCACATTGAAATTCCATCAGGAAATTTCCTTTTACTCGAAATTTCACAAGATATTTCCAAATAACATCGAAATATCATCAGGAAATTCCTTATATTCGAAATTCCACAATATATTTGCAAAAGGAATTTTCCGAAGGAATTCCATGTAGAATTTCTTCCTTCAATTTCCAATAAATAATTCCCATCAAACCTCCGGAAATTCCCAAAAATAAAAGTTATCACCATCATTACCGATGTCTCATAAATTAAAAAAAACACGAGTTTAATAAATTCCCGCAAAATCGAATGAAGCCGAAACGTAAACTAAGCCATCAAATCATAAAATTATGAAAAATCAATTGACCGAAATTTTGCAATAAATTTTGGAATCGTTAAACCTACGATTGGCAAATTGGGATCAAAGTTTAAGTGTCCCATGACTTTTCACAGGACCAAGAGGGTGTCATAAATTTTTATAAAATGGGAGTGATTTCGATATAATAAAGGTGGAGGGGGAGGGCGGAGGGGAGAGAGGGAGGAGAAAGATTCTCCTACCAGTTTCTGGCTAGGAGTTTTAAATTAAATCGAAACTACGAGGGATTTAGTGGAAGAAGCTCGTGACACGAGCTCACCGCCTCGAGGACTGATTTGCATAAAGATTACGGGCCGAATTAATGTTTTCGCCTCCGCTTATGGTCGCACAAGAAACCGACAATGTGTGAGGTATCCGTAATATCTTAACTGACTATTCATTGATACTTTCATCCAGGGACGTATCCCAAAATTTGACCCCTTAACAAAAAGTCTTATTAATATTATGTTTTTTATTAATAATAATATTATACTTATGCTTAATGAATAATAATAATAATATAATAATAATAACCATTAATTCATTATTATAATAATGTCTTAGTTAATTATTAATTTTTAATAATAATGTATTAGTCAATTAATAAAAACAATAAAATAATATAATTTGCGTAAAATTTTAATTAAAATTAAGTCAAAATTAATTAAATATTAATTAAATTAAGATTAATTAAAAATAATTTAAATATTAATTAAATTAAAATTAATTAAAAATTAATTAAATTAAAATTAATTAAAAATTAATTAAATATTAATTAAATTAAAATTAATTAAAAATTAATTAAATATTAATTAAATTAAAATTAATTAAATCCTCCTTAAAATTGAGTTGTAAATTGTAATAATTTTTTTAGGTGGTTTGGCTGACCGCAATCCTGTGCCCGCGGCTCGTTGCCGCCAATAACCTGACGCTCAACTTTTCTTCTCGCAGATCTAAAGAATATCATACCGGAGGTCGAATCTCTCACTGGTAAGAATATTTTTATTTTTAATTTAACGTTTTCATTAAGTTTATTTTTATTAAGTTCATTTTTAATAGTATCCCAATACTTATTTATATTTTTTGTCACAGTGTGTGTAAAATGCGTTTTTACGCACCCATTTTAGTGGGTGTGTAATAAGCCTTTTTACGCATTAACATGGGTGTGTAAAAACGCATTTTACATGCGCTGTGTCAAAAAATACATTCTGCTCTCAGAGCCAGGAAGAAGTAGGGGACAAAAAGAATAAAAAATTTATTTTGACACAGTGTATGTAAAATGAGTTTTTACACACCCATATTAGTGCCTAAAAATGGCTTATTACACACCCACTAGCATGGGTGTGTAAAAACGCATTTTACGCACACTGTGTCAAAAAATACATTCTGCTCTCAAAACCAGGAAGAAGTAAGGGACAAAAAGAATAAACAATTTATTTTGACACAGTGTGCTTAAAATGCGTTTTTACACACCCATATTAGTGCCTGAAACGGCTTATTACACACATACTAATATGGGTGTGTAAAAACGTATTTTACGCACACTGTGTCAAAAATATCGTATGCAAATCGTACGTACGATTTTACCCACTTTTGGTGATCGCGTGTGTAAAACCGCATTTTACGCACATGTTGCGTAATATTCTATTTTGACACATGTTTTAGATTAGAGAAAAAATTTTTCTATCCAAAAAACTGCCTTCTACAGAAAAATGTGTTTCTCTACAATATTTCCTTCTGCAGAAAAAATATTGATATTGCATTAAGATTGTATTATTAAATTATATTAAAAAAAATTTTTTTGAAAAACAATTTTTTTTCAAATAAAGAAAGTAAAGTGTGGATATCTTCAGACGGGGATTTAAATTTCGAAAGGATGTAAGTTACAAATGATTAAATAACACTCGATAAACTTACTATTCTGGTATTTTAAGTATCAACGTAACTTTCAATCTCAAGTAGATATAATCATCGTGAGAACTTTTCCTCCTGTTCTTGAAAAGTTTAAAAGGTATATTTGAATAAGCGCTTAGAGTTTGTACAACTCTAAAAACTATAAGCCGTTCCAGACACTTCCAAAAGTGTTATTTGCAAAAGGTCCTCAGCAAATGATAAAACAAGTCTTCAAAATGTTCGTGAAAGTGACACAGCATCATTCGACTACCGAATTCTTGTTTCCTCAATTTAGTCACGTTTCTATTATGCATATACTTTGTAGCTTTTTCAACAAGTTTGCCGAACGGACCTAAAATCAATTCCTCCAAGTAAATATTCGACGAGAAATCTCTAAGTTCCTTGGGTTTATTTCGAGAGGTATTTAAATTTTCAAGGGCTGCAATTTTTAGATTTGAAGACTAAACTTTTATGAATTAATTTTTTATTAATTTTTAATTTGAGCGCAAAAAAATCCATAGTAAATCTCAGGGTGTTTTTACAAGTTTTCCTGGTTCTGAGAGCAGAATGTATTTTTTACTACACCCACTTCTAAAGCTGAATTTTACGTACACTAAATATTTGTAAAGTGACTTATTTTAAAACACTTTAGGACCAGTGTGTAAAGTGATTATTTTACACACCAGTGTGTAAAGTGACAACTTTACGCATCGTTGCCAGCTGCGCATGAGAACTTTAGAGATAACAAAACTTTACACCGTGGCAACATCTAAATTAAAAAATTAAAAATATAAATTATACAAGTATATGTGTGCTATTTGTACGGAAATGTCCGTAACAATAAGTTATTGTTACGGAAATTTTTCCTTAACAATAGGTTATTTTTACGGAAATTTTTAACAATAGGCTATTGTTACGGAAAATTTTCCGTGACAATAGGCTATTGTTACGGAAATTTCCGTAACAATAGTCTTGTTACGGAAATATCTAAAAAATAGATTATTGTTACGGAAAAATTTCCCTGACAATACGTCATTGATACGGAAAATTTTCCGTGACAATACCCTATTGTCACGGAAATTTTCATAACAATAAGTTTCTTTGTGGAAATTTTTTCGTGACGATAAGAAAAATTTTCCGGGACAATAGCCTATTGTCACGAAAATTTCCGTAACAATAAGTTTTTATTACGGGAATTTCGGTCAGTTTAATTTAACACTCGGAAAAAATTGATCTGCAACATGAATGATACCCAACGATTTTCTGTGAAGTTACTTTATGAGAAGAAATTATTTTATATTTACAATAAATACAGTTTTAAATAAACCAGAAATTTTAACATTTTCTTGGCTCCAAAAACTTTTTTAATTAAAACCTTCTCTGGGAAAAATTTCTCTTCTCGCTGCAAGTAAAAATCTAAAATGCAAATCAATATAAATCTTGATTAAATTTTTTTTGCAGGACGGAGCCTCAGGATCCGATAAAGCATATGACGTATCGAGAGATGCAGAATATAATAAGGCAGGAAGGGGTTGAGGATGGAAAAACCGTCGTATGCTGTCCGACGATCGAGGAAATGTCCGAACCGCGTGGTGGCAAGAATCGTCAAGACATGTACGTCGAGCTTTACCGAGACGGCAAAAATACGCAGCGACTCTTTGAGTACTCCTGCAGACCGGACGTCCTCGATAAACCCTGCAGGTTCATCGACCGGAAGTTGAGCGAGCAGTCCAAATGCGTGCAACAATTCTCCTACTCCTATGCCCTCGTTAAAAGTTCTGAATACAAGGTACTAACAAGTTTTTCACTTCTTTTAATTTATTTATTTACTCAGAAATTATCTATTTTTCCTGCCAGAAATTCAACTCTAAAGAAAAAAAACTCCTACAGAGACATTGTCTCTGTTGAAGGGCTTTGTCTAGTGTAAAAAAAATTTTACCCCTGTAGAGAGGCTTTGTCTAGTGTAAAAATTTTGTTACCCCTATAGAGGCTTTTTCTGTAAAAAAATTTTACCCCTTTGGAGAGGCTTTTTCTGTAAAAAAAAATTTGTCCCTGAAGAGAGACTTTTTCTGTAAAAAAAAAATTGCCCCTGTGGAGAGGCTTTTTATGTAAAAATTTTTTGCCCCTGTGGACAGGCTTTTTCTGTAAAAAAAATTGTCCCTGAAGAGAGACTTTTCCTGTAAAAAAAGTTTGCCCCTGTGAAGAGGCTTTTTATGTAAAAAAATTTTGCCCCTGTGGACAGGCTTTTTCTGTAAAAAAAATTTGTCCCTGAAGAGAGACTTTTTCTGTAAAAAAAGTTTTGCCCCTATGGAGAGGGTTTTTCTCTTAAAAAAATTTTGCCTCGGTGGTGAGTCTTTTTTTGTAAAAAAATTTGCCCCTGTGGAGAGGCTTTTTTGTCATACGCTGGTGTACAGTGGGTTACAGTAAATCAGGGGGATGTCTCCTCTGTACAATGGCTTTTTGTTATGCATCGGTGTACCACTGTTTGCAGTCTGAAGGAACCTTTCAAATTCAAAGCTTTGGCTGCAACCGGTGTTACACAAGAGTATGACAAAAAGACAAGTTTGCGGAAAATGCGTTTTTACACACCCATATTAATGCGTAAAACTCTGTATCGTAATAAGCCGTTTTACGCACTAATATGGGTGTTTAAAAACGCATTTTACGCACACTGTGTCAAAAAATATCTAAAATATCTAAAATCTCTATTAAGTAATTTTTTTTGTTGGTTTTTCAGGAAGGAGAACACAGCAGGCATCATCATCGGCAGCACCACTTCCCTGCCTTCCCCGGTAACGCAACCAGCGGTTCAACTTGGACCCTGGACTACATAAAAGTCCGGAGTGGTTGCATCTGCGAAATCACCCCCAAGCCCAAGAAAAAAAAATTCGCGGCGATGAGAGCCAACAAAACCAGGAGCAAATCGCGAGCATCCAGGCACGATTCCAGTAAAAAGTGATGATGCTCCTCTGCCAAAAAAGACTTTATTCCGCGATAGTGCGCTAGTTACTTCCCTAATTGTTATTTATATCGCAAACTTGACAAATTACTCGTATGGCCAGTTTTTTCGCCACATAAAGAAAATTCCATTTTCTTGTTTCTACGACAGAAATGTATTTTCTTCGTGGAAATTTACAGTTCTATCTTGTAGAGAAGATTTAATTTAATTCCACTTTGTGCTTTAATCTAATGGCTTTCAAATTGCAGGTTTGCCAACTTGGATCCTTGCAAAATTGCAGATTAAATTCTTAAGAAATAGATTTCAACGAATTATTTCTCCTCTACAAAATATTTCTAAATCCAAAACGATCCAAGCGAAATGGAGGAAGAATTTCTAATGTTTAAAGAGACAGTTTTTTAGTTTTAGAAAGAAAAACAACCAGAGGCCTTTGAAACTCGTTACCAAGTAAACTGGACGTCGATTATAAAAATTAAGAAATAACCCCGTGTAGTGTAAATGTAAAATAAAAGTGTACTTGGTCTCTCTACGATACGCGTATCGTACGCCCGCTCTAATTTATGTAAAATAAATACGCTCCGCTACATTAATGCAGAATAGTCAGAGTCATCGAAAATATAAAGCGAATCTCCGTTAATATAAAGAATCAATGGCAGAGACGAATTTTCGTAAAAGCTTCGCTGCTGCCTTGTTGTCATAGATTTATTCGCTTAGAAATGTATATTATACAGCATTTTACGATCCTAGACTTTCGCGATTCTGAACTGCCATGTAAACTTTGTACATAAAACGACATTAACTAAGTAATTTTTCTTGGTTCTCATTAAAAATGAAACCCTCTTGATTATCTCCTCATTTCTCCCGAAGTAATTTCTGTCCGAAATGCAGGATTTCGATTCGAAGCTTAATTTTGAATTTGAGCGATTTTACATTTGGATTTTGGTATCTACACTGACCACCGGATTGACGGCTCGGCTCGGGGGTAGAGTGTCATCGATCCGAGCCTATTCGAGCGAGCAGTCTTCAGGACCGCGTATATAGTCTCTGAA
>JBAGKK010130798.1:0-24757 GCA_037177015.1 Euceroptres primus
GCGCATTTACTTTTGTACGTTCAGAGACTATATACGCGGTCCTGAATGTTGACATAAGACTGCTTGCTCGAAAGCTTTGAATCGAGAACCGTCTACCCCCGAGCCCGGTTCTCGTTTCAGAGACGAGTGTATATAAAAACTTTTTAAATTTTAATAGTCTTAGATAGTCTCCTTTATTTAATATATATATGCTTGTAATAATTTTTATTCATACACACAAAAAAGCATTCACAGATGTATATCAAGAGACATCAAGGTTGCTCAGAATTTGTTTTTCACCTCTACATTTGTCTCCAAATGTTTGCATAATATTAACACGAGTAATGTTTTGTACAAATGCGAGCAAATCAAGTGTGAAATAAATTCCGTGGTACTTGTTGGAAAACTTAATGCCAAATATTTTGAGTCAAAAATCTCATCAGTCGATAAATGTAACTTTAGCGACTGGATGCTTAAAATTTTTTCAAACTTGCATGTTTTTCAATTTAAAGTATTTCCGGCTGTAAGTATTCGATTTCCTATTATTATTTTTTTCAATTGTCAATTTTAGATTCTGGAAAACTTTCGAATATTCAAAAGTCATCCAAGTTTGGATTTTTAATAACTTTTTCTAATTTAAATACTTTTCGAATTCAAATACATCTATTTAGAAAAGTGCTTCACGTTATAGGATACCCATTTAAAAAATTTAATTTAAATAATTTTGGAATTTAAATTGCTTAATGAAAAAAATCTCGTTGTTGGTGTTTATTTTGCAACACTCCACCAAACACAGCGGTGCTTTAAAGCTAAAAGGGGTCGTAAATTTATTCGCGTAAAATCTCAAATCATTTACTTTGGTAGCGCGACGCCTTCCAATTGCTTCTTTTACAAGCAGCAAGTTTTATTTGTTTCAACAACCTCGTTGACGCTTCTATGTGCTTATTGCTCACGCGTTAATCGCAGCAGAAGCAAGGCTCATTAGTTTACTTTACCGAGAAGTTAAGCAATCTAATTGGTTCAAGTACTACGACAAAAGGCACTCTACTACGTCATTGCAACAAATATCAGCTTCAAAATCTATATATTTATAAAATTTCTACTCTATCAAAGGAAAGGTTTGCCCTTTTCCAACCTATTTATAATCTAAGCAATAAAAATAAAAATCAATGCAGAATATATACTTATCATGTCCCGAGTCTAATGAAATCAGCTCAAAATAATTCCCTGATATTTATCAAAAAATAAACATTCAACATTTAAAAAATAATATATTGTCACAATCCAAAAGAATTTAAAGAAAATATTTGATAGAGTCACTAATAGAAAAATCGTTACCAGATTCTGCAGCTTTCAATGAATCCTTTTATAGACTTGCTGTCACATGTATAGTTTGTCTAGTTTCAACATGTCAAAACGATTTTTTATCAAGATATCGTTGAGCTAGTTATCGACGATGTTTCAAAATTTATTTTCTTATCTTGTACAAAATATTCTCCGAATGTTTACTTTTCATAAAATTGGCTTTTGAATTAGAATTAAAAATCGGAAATTTTAATAAGAACTGAAACTTGTTTAAAATTTGGTTTTTATTTTACAGGGCTGCATCCTCCACATTTTTGTTGTCGGATGAATTGCGCCTGCTTATGTAATCATCGTATTGTCTTAAAGAGTGCAGAGAATACATGTACATTGTTTCAGTCCACATGTGTGCTTTCTTAGGGTTCCCAAGTTGGTATATATCTCGAGTAGTGAGACTCCTCATTCTTAAATGTTTCGTCGGCCGGTTGGAAGATTGGTATCTGCTTTTGGTCGGCTTGCTCATTGATAGGAATATTAAATTGGATTATCAGAAAGTCGTATTTACATTTGTTCGCATTCTAGTTGTGATAAACGAGAGTGAACTAGATTTTTATTGTGTTTTTAAATTTATGATTCGATATCATGAGCTCCACGAGAAACTTGGAAAAGATTCTCAAATTTACTGCAGTCGCCAGGGTTTGTATTATTATTTTTTAAAATTCATTTTTCGAGGTTGTTTTTCGTGACGATTGTTTTTATCTTTGAGGCATGGTGTAAGAAGTGGAAAGATTCGGTGGTCTAATTTCTTTAGAGTTTTGAGCTCAGATTCCATATAACACACGTCTGATGCTTTTTCTAATTGCCATATATTCAATTTTATCTTTATTTCAAAAATATTAATTTTCCATTTCGTGAAAATTAATAAACTTTTTCATTTTATAAACAGACACTTTAGTACAAGAATCACTAATTAGAACACAAGCATTAAAATAATTGACAGAATCGGAAATCTTTTAAGCTCGCAGAATTGGCTTGTGCTAATTTCATCTTTTCAAGACTAAAAAGCAGACGAGACTAATTATAATAGGCGAGAAATTTGGAAGCTACAAAGTCCTCGATCTTATCGAGTCTATAATTTATCGAGACTTTTTTTTTCATGAATCTTCTCTGTATAAGTTTATATTGTTGGCACGTTTGACTCGAAAGACCAAACGATAATTTATATATATATATATATATATATATATATATATATATTTCATTACACACATCATTAGTCTCACTGTAATACTGGATGGACATTACTTGAAATAGATATATTTTTGATTTAAATTTGAATGAAAATAATAGGTGTTCTTTAAAAAGTTTTAAATTTATACAGAAAAATGTTTGCTATTATTTAGTCCAACCTTATTTGATGTAAAAAAATTCCAAAATACAAGTACAAAAGATAGATTAGGAATTTCTTACGTGATTTCTAAACCTGTTTTGCAGCACTTGTATCTCACGGTGTTTAAAGAAATGTTTTATGCACAACCTTATCTGAATTATTCGGAGGCTATAAGCTATAATAAGAAACTTCACTTTTGATAAGATCTACCTGCAAAAAAAAAGTGTTGCAATTGCTCAATCGAATGCAGACGAAACGACATTTGTTATCCACGACACGTGTTTTTTATTTGCTTCAGAATTGTTGGCGACGAGAATATCAAGAACGTTAATTATCAAGCAATTGGGGATTTGATAATTGAATACCTCAGTTGGGAATTTTAATGACTTTCGTTCTACTAGATAACTAGATCCAACTTTCAACAAAAGAATTTACGTAAAAATATAATATCCCCCTTATATGTAATTTAAAACAGTATAAAAATTAAAAAAACAACTAATAAAAACCTTTATTTTTCAGCATTCTAATATCGGTCACTTTTGGGATTTTTTCAACATATTTTTCCTCTACTTTTCTTTTTCATTACATATCTCTCAACTATTTTCCATGTGTCTATTAAAATTTGTATCTTTCTTTTCACCTTCGATAAAAAAGGAAGCTGCTTAGTTAAAAGAATGCAATGCGGAATGCTCAACCTGATCGCCAAGTCACTAGACTGTCTGCAAGCTACTTTCGAATTGGAATCAAAGAGGAAGACGAAAATGAAGAAGAAACAAAGAACCCCAAAGAGGCAAAAACCCCGTTGATGCCTCAAGATCCTGGCACATGTTGTAAAATTCCTCCCACACTGGAAGAATTCACCACAAAAAATTCTTCCATAATAGAAAAGGAACCAAAAGACAAATTCCAGCCAAAAATTACAATTAGAGAGAGCGAATTTCGAAGCAGTGGACGAAGGCTAACTCTACCAGTAACTAGCTTAGAGCTCGACAAAATTTCCTTGAAGAAATCCTTGGAAGATTTGGCACCATCTACAGCGCCTGTTACCTCCTCGATTTTTAATTTCAATCCCGACAGAAGAGACAGCATTTCTTCAAGTAGAAGACCAAGCATTACGAATGTTGCAATAGGAGCTAGTATCGCTCCAAGTCTAGCTGGGATTTTCCCTGATCCTTGTAATTTTTTAAACCAGGATGGCAGTAAAAGTGGAGACCTTCGAAGGAGTTTTACAATTTCAAATTTATCTGAAAGTTCTACGATAAATGCCAGTGATGATATTCTATCTGAAGACCAGAGGAAGGCTCAGGGTGGAAGAAGATGGTCCAGAATTCCATTTCTACGTCCCCAGGATGATTGTATCAATCGTTCTGATCATCATCACCATCATCATCTTCATGGACTGACCCTTCATGTTCCCACTTTCACATTCTCTGGCCCTGCAACTGACGGTGGTACTGGTCGCAAATTCAACTTTGGAATCAGAAGGCATTCTCACCTGGTTAGTCGAGAAATGCTCGATGGTTCCATAATTCATCAGCTTTCTTATCCCCATTTTGCTGATTGAGTCTTGGATTGTCAAATTTGTGTGAATTCAATTCCATTTTTTTGGATTCATTATGTCTACTTATTTAGATCTAATTCTTTAGCTCCAATTTTAATTGCCTAATATTCTGCTTTTAGATTTTCCATTTTGGTATCTTTTCACTACTCGAGAGTTTCAGACATGATATCAACACTGAACTACTACTAATTATTGTGTGTTTTCATGCTTCTATAATATTCTGCCGACTTCCTATGGCTGCTTATATAACCATCTAATGATTTATTCACAAGGAGGGAATCATCATCGAATAAAGTCAGCATTGGAAATAGTCTGTGATTTAATTCTGCGATAAAGACTTGTATTATCGATTGGTTGTGGCCAGACTTGCTCACTACAGAATTCCATTTGGATCAATTAAAATAAAAATGAATTAGTATTTTTTGGAATATTTGAATTAAATTAGATTCCTGATAATGATGTTGGATTTCTAAATATTGAATTTGTTAATTACACACTAAAAAATACCAACAATGGAATCTTTTTTTTTTAAATGGAGCAAAAAGCTTCATAAAATTCCTTTGATTTTTATTCTACCCGAACCTTAAAATGCTTTCTCCAACTCTAGACGTTGAACCAGTGTGAACCGCTTCAATTATATCCATTGCTTCGTTGGCGTAATTTAACATTTACACTCTTGCACTAGCCAAGGAGATAATTATTGGAAGCTTCACTAGGCAACTTTTTTATCAAGAGCCTGAATATTATATTTTTAGTATAAAAACAAAATATATCACTCGTGTTGACGATGCGCTTTGCTCTAAAATTTAATACTTTTCAACTAGAAATAGCAATCACAATATTTGCCAATAAATAAAATTTTTATCTCTGTAGGAGACGAGATAGGAGATGAATGTTGATTTGTATTTCTTGTTCCTGTTGAAAACTTGGTTAAGTTCGGTTAAATATTTGATAAATTGACTATTACGTTTGTTTAGATTTGTAAATATAGGTACATGTATTGTGCAAATGTTCGATGTATTTTTATTTTTGAAACATTGCCAAGGATTTATATAATAATAAATGCAAAATTTTAGAAAGTGATTTTTATATACATAAATATTTATTAATAATGTGAATTTCAGACTTGTATGTGTTTTCAGCGTTTAGTACCTAGCCGGCATTTAACATAAATTGCTAAAGATTTACGTGTGGTATGAAATTAGGGTTTGTGTTTTAAAATAATTTTGATAAATTTAATAATTTTTTTTCTCTTATTTTCAGACATTAAACCGGACTGACTCGATGGTATCTCTTTGCTACCGAAACCTGACCAGTTATATTACTGACGACAACCTCGTGGGCCTGCAAAACTTTCTCGAAAACAAGAGGGTTCAAGTTGACGATCGGGATGAGGTACGAATTTCTTTCTTTCAACATAAAACTGTTGAAAAAATTCCTCAAGTTTCAAGCTTTCTAACTTTTGCATTTGCATAATTTTAAAATAATAATAAAATAATACATTTTAATTTCAGAATGCAAGTACGGCCCTCATCTTTGCAGCTACCAAAGGAAAGTTACACTTTGTGCGGGAGCTTATTAACCATGGAGCAGATGTCAATGCCGAGGACGCGGTAAGTATGTCACGTGTCATTTATTGTGTGTCAATGACGCATCTTCAATATTTCTTTTTCTATTCGTGTAGGACAATTGGACCGCGTTGTTGTTTGCTGCGAAGGAGGGATACGTGGACGTCTGTCTCGAATTACTCGATCATGGAGCCAACCTCGAGCACCGCGATATGGTACGACATTTATCTTGCTCTCCATTTTCAAAGCTTTATGGCCAGGGTCAATGTTAACTCTCTTAATGCAAGGCACGCATCCAAAAAGTTGTATGAACATAGACAAGAAATCATGAATTTTAATCCTGCAAGTTTTGAACCTCTTCCAAAAATTTTCTCATAAATTTTGATAATGCGTTCACACTGACCGGAAACGAATTTCATTGTTGACATTTAGAAAAACACTTATGGAGGCTTAAGACTTTTAATAAAGTTGAATCTTAGAATTCGTTTTTTTTTGTTTTCAAGAATATGAAAAAAAATTAGAAAATTAAATAAAATTTTTTGTATTTTTTAAAAGGGTGGATGGTCCGCTCTCATGTGGGCGACTTACAAAGGCAGAGCAAACACAGTTTCGCTTTTGTTGTCGAAAGGTGCGGATGTCAACGCTCATGGGAATTACCACATATCTTCCTTATTGTGGGCGTCGGGAAGAGGTTATCCTGAAATTGTCAAGGATCTCCTCGTGCACGGGGCGAAGGTTAATGTCGGAGACAAGTATGGAACGACGGCTCTCATCTGGGCATCACGAAAAGGAAACATAGAAATAGTAGACACTCTTCTTAAGGCTGGAGCAACCGTTGACACAGCAGGCATGGTCCGTTGACGAAAAATATTTATTTTAATTATGCATTCCTGGTTTATTTCCAATTCATTTTTTACAGTATTCGTGGACGTCTCTGATAGTTGCGACACTAGGCAACCACATCGAGGTGGTCCTCTTACTTTTGGAGCACAAACCTAATGTAAATGCTCTCGATAAAGACGGCACCACCGCTCTTATGATCGCCTGCAGAGAAGGCTATCACGAAATAGTAAATGCGTTGTTAAATAGCGGTGCCTACATCAATATCCAGGACAGATCTGGCGACACGAATCTGATTCATGCCGTAAAAGGTGGCCACAGAGGAGTAGTCGAATCACTTTTGAAAAAATACGCCGACGTTGACATTGCCGGCAAGGTATATTTCTTTCAATTAAACAAATGCAAACTTAAAGACTTGATTTAAATTAATTCCGGTTTCTAAACTCTTCGACTAATAATGAATAGTGACTTCTTGAAGTTTTAATCTACATAAAACACTTTTTTTTGGTGTTTTCCTCTGGTTTTCGGACTCAAATAACAAATCCTACTAACTGCAGAATCATGTATATTCTAGGATAAGAAAACCGCAACTTACATAGCAGTAGAGAAAGGAAATATAGCGATATTGAAATTGTTACTAAGCGCCAATCCAGATCTGGAAATCGCAACAAAGGACGGTGACACGCCATTGTTGCGGGCGGTGAGGTTGCGAAATGCTGAGATGGTTCAGCTACTTCTGGACAAGAAGGCCAAAGTCTCTGCCACCGATAAGAAAGGTGACACGGTCCTTCACATTGCTATGCGTGCGAGATCGAAAGGCATTGTTGAAATTCTTCTCAGAAATCCAAAGAATAGTCAATTGCTTTATCGACCCAATCTTCAAGGGGAGACGCCTTACAACATCGACGTCAATCATCCCAAGACAATTCTAGGACAAATTTTTGGTGCTCGTAAGTCATTCTTGAAATCAAGGTTATTTCTATCGATTACAAATATTTTGCATTATAATCCCTCGTCAAAGGTAATTTATCCTTTGACTGACTGTGTAATAATGCTAAAGAAAAATGAGCAAGTCTCAGGGAGAAGAAAGTGAAACCCAACTTTCATCTTTTCATAGATTTGTGACACGTAAATCAATTAATGAAAAAAAATTCTGTGTATATAATAATCGGTTTTATGAATTTATCAAGTATTTGATTATTTATTTCAGGTCGGCTAAATACCAATGAAGACAACGAAAATATGCTTGGATATGATCTCTACAGCAGTGCTTTAGCGGATATTCTCAGCGAACCTTCTTTATCAACGCCAATTACTGTTGGTCTTTATGCCAAGTGGGGTTCCGGCAAGTCTTTTTTGCTAAATAAACTACGAGGTGAGTTTTATTTGCCCAATTTATCAAAAAATGCAAATTAAAAGTATTTCACAAATAATAATTTTTTGTTTTAGAGGAAATGAAAAACTTTGCAAGACATTGGATCGATCCAGCATTTCAGTTTTCATCCTTGCTGTTTGTAGTAGTTTCACACGTATCCCTCTTGATTGGAGTCACTCTCGGTTTAGCCTTACAGTCTTGGATAATTGGTTTATCAACTGGTACTGGTTTTATTATTCTAGTGTACGTCTTTCTGGTGTTGATTTGGTACGTCAACAAACGGTAAGTCACACTAAATATTCAACATTAGCGTATCCAATTTCTTCATCTGTGCTCTAGTTTTCTAAATAAATTGCATCTTTAAATTCACAGATACGATTGGTATTGGCCTTACAGCTTCACTGTAGCTCTCAGTACAAAACTAAATTCTCTGAGACTCTTGCTTCAAGTGACTTTCTGTCATCCACCAGCCGGCAAAGTTCACGATGGCATTACAGTTCAACCAATAAAGTTTTACTTTACCGACCAAACTAGGGTCGGCACTACTACTGCTGGCGAAAACGCAGTTGTGCAAATGGTAGGATCTCTTTATGATTCTATCGAGACTGACTTTGGATCTCTGGCCACGCGATTGTACAGAGCCTTCAGACCCAAACCGGTCAAGTCGACCAGCTCTTGGAAGTGGAGGCAAATGTGCTGCTTGCCTTATGTCGTAATATTCGATGTTTGTTTCTGCAGCTTCCTCATGGGCGTTTCTGTCCTCGCTGTTTACCTTATTGATATGTCCAACAATCGGTAAGGTTCATTTTGTCTGTTATTTCTGAAAAACTAATTTTTTACATACAACTTTGTTATTTTATGTACATTTTCAATGCTTATTTTGATATTTCAGATCGACGATAGAATCCGTTACTGCACAAATAATAATGATCACCGTGGCGCTCGTGTTGTCTGTAGGCATAATAGCAAATTTATATACCTGGAGTAGAACGCTTCGAGCACTATTTTTCTCTCAAAGGAGACACCTGCAACGTAGCATATCCAAATTGGAAACCCTCAAGAGCGAAGGTTTTTTGCAAACTCTAAAGCGTGAAGTGAATCTTATGACAGAGATGGTAAGTCTTGGTTTCTCTAACCAATAATACCTCCCTAAAACTTTTACGCCTAATAAATTTCCTTCAGAACTTTTATAATTATTTTATTTATTTTCTAGGTGAAATGCATGGACAGTTTTACGGCTCAGCAAAGCAGATTAGTCGTGATTGTCGATGGCCTTGATAGTTGTGAGCAGGATAAAGTCTTACTAGTTCTTGATGCCATTCAATCGTTGTTTAGTGACAATGGCTGCCCTTTTATCGTCATTTTAGCGATTGATCCACATATTATCGCAAGGGTATATATTCATTCTCCTGCATCCTCAATCAGATTTATTAATCCTAAATTCAATCACAATTTGTTTTCAGGCAGTGGAAGTAAATAGCAGAAGACTCTTTATAGATTCAAACATTGGCGGTCATGATTACCTACGAAATATGGTTCACTTGCCTTTCTATCTTCAAAATAGTGGCTTGCGAAAGGTCAAGGTCGCGCAGCAAACTGCACAACATGGCAAGAAAATTGTTTGGAACGAAGCAGAGGAAAGTGTGAATTATGCAGCGTCTGGTCCGATTCATCGATCGGTTTCCAATAGACGATTAAGCACCGAATCGGGTGTGATGAACAGCAACGAAAAACTGAAACCTCCGAGTAGAAAAGGCAGTAGGAAACTGCGGTTGAGTGAGTCGATCGCTAGCAGCATTGGCAGCAATCTAAATCGCCTCGGAGGAGCTCAAGATTTGAACAAAATGCTTCTCACGGATGATTACTTTAGTGACGTTAATCCTCGAAGCATGAGAAGACTCATGAACGTCGTCTATGTCACTGGTAAATATTGGAAATAAATTAATTATATACAATAATCAGTTACTACTCTTAATTTCACTTAAAATTCGATTATTTTAGGGAGATTACTTAAAGCATTCCAAATTGATTTCAACTGGTATCATCTCGCTAGTTGGATCAACATCACCGAGCAGTGGCCCTTTCGTACATCCTGGTTAATTCTTTACTACGATACCTGTGAAGAAAATTTAGACGACTCAATGTCGCTAAAAAGCCTCTACGACAAGTATGTTTTTGCTCTAAATATGCAAAATTTTTCAATTTCTTATAATTATTGATCAATATTGCACAATTCGACTGCTCCTATTTAAAAAGCATCAACTCGACGTGGTCGCTTGTAACAACGTTAGCCGCGATCTCCGCTGGTAAATACACAACTCGAGCGCTCTGTACTGCCGTCCAAAGTAAAAAGATACGTAAGTGACTTTGTGGTTTAGGGTTATTCTCTTAAACCTAGTAATGGAAAAGTCGACCTAAGCGACAATGTGACTTATGTATCTTTTTACTTTGGACGGCAGTATAGGAAGTATATACAAATTTCTATATACATTGTATAGAGTGCCCGAGTTGCGTCTTTACTAGTGGAGATTGCCGCTCACGTTGTTACAAACGGCCATGACGAATTGATACTTTTCAAATAGGAGCAGTCGAATTTTAATTATCTTTTTTTTTTTTAGAGTTCGACCCCAGATTCCAGTTTTGAAAGACGCACAACCGCTGCTCGAAATAGACAGAGACGAGCGTAAGCTCGACGTCTTTCTGACTTTCCATCGGTCCAGTTTGCTAATCAGTGACATGAAGATATTCTTGCCCTTTACGATTAATCTCGATCCCTATATCAAGAAAAAGATCAAGGAAGAACAGCAGAGTTTGGAGGACGACTCCAGCCAAGCATTTTATAAGCCAATTCACCCGTGGAATGTTGTTGCTGGTCTCAATGACCAATGGTCTAGTAGAAGCGTTTTAACGAATAGAATGCCTAGAATTAATAAATCGACGACGTCTCAGGCACCACAAATTTTACCTCCGCCACCTTCTTGGACCGTCCAGCCTCCTTTTGATTGGCAATTTCCCCAATGGCAACTTCCACCGATGGAACCTTTACCCAAGCCGGTTTCTGCAACCACAACTCTGCCTGTAAGATGTTTAATTAGGATTTATTATTATTTATCATTATTTCATAGATCCAATATTATTTTTTTCAGCCTGAAATTTTAGAGACAAGACTCTCGACTCTCACGGTGAATGGATTGTGCGAGTTGCTCGGCAAGATCGAAGATCTTAATCCTAATCAACTCCAGCGTTATAAAGAAATTATTAAACAAAATAATATAACTGGCAAGGTTCTACTTCACTGCGATTTGCAAGATCTCAAAAAGGTACTTAAAATGTCCTTTGGCGATTGGGAACTATTTCGAATGGTTGTGATTTCTCTGCGAGAACAAGAACTTTCGTCTTTTACAACTCACGAGGAAGGACCACGAAGCGTTCGCTTTACAGTCGGAAATGAACAAATAATTAGAAAAGGTAGAAATAATTTTATGTACCGCAAGCATGTTTTGACGTCTTTTAATGTCTGTTTTTCGTACTGAAAGTAGCCTTTTATGTCGCGGTGGTGGAGATAGTACAATATTGGGCCACTTTAACTCCTAGGAATTTAAAGTGTTCAATAGAGTATTCTCACTTGTGACGTCACGCGCTCTCAACGACCTTTGGGGGAATAACAGTGCCCGTAAACCTCTATAGTTTGCACGTGTTGTTGGAGTTTTTAAAAATTGTTTTTATTTTTTCGAGATGCAGAGTGAGTACTTGGCAAAACTGCCGAGAGATATGAAGACCCGATACATCAAAAAAAAATTTTAAATCGAAAATTTTGATTTTTTCAATTTTTTTGTTGTATCGGGTCTTCACATCTCCCAACAATTTTGACAAATATCCAAATACTCACTCTGCATCTCGAAAAAATAAAAACAATTTTAAAAACTCCAGCAACACGTGCCCTCAAAGGTTCGCAATCTTAGATTTTTATGGCTTAAGGAGAATACTCTATACAGTCGGATCTGTACCATTTCAAGTTCCCCGCAACCAGTCTTGATCGTTTGCCCTTATTCTCGAGAAGGCGTTTGCGCAGATAGTTTACACGCACACATGTATACATACGTGTATGCGCAAGTGCCTACTGCGCAACTTCAATTTCCCCTCCGAGCGATCTGTACCTTTTCAAGATTCCCCCCGAAATCTTGAAATGGTACAGATCCGGCTGTATTTATTGTACTACACGCATGATGGCGCAGTCCCACGAGCTGCATTTCAGTATATTAGCAGTTTACATATTAGAATTTTAACCAATCAGGAAATTATAAATTTTACAGGTTTCGCCTGATTGGTTGTAATTTAGGGACTGTACCTTTATCTCTGTATTAATCTACGCATCACCCTAACCTCAAATGCAAATCTCGCTTTCATGACATGAAAAGACTTACAAAACATGCTTTTGTTACATAAAATATCGTGCATACCTAGGAGCAAAGCAGTCTTTTTATCCTCGCATGTTTGCAATACTCGCGCTCGTCTACGCCTCGTTATTGTAAACTCATGCTCGGATGGACTGTTTCAACTACAGTCGGACCTCTACCATTTCAACATTTCGGAGGGAATGTTGAAACGATACAGGTCACTCGCAGGAGAAATTGAAGTTGCGTAGTAGGCATTTGCGCATACACGTATGTACACAGGTGTGCGTGTAAACTATCTGCGCTGCGTGTAAACTATCTGCGCAAGCGTAAAACTACCATAGTGTATGGTAGCGACTAGTGGTGGGGGCAACAGATGAGGGGAAATTGAAATGGTACAGGTCCGACTGTATTAACTCTTTGTTTACTGTACAATTTTAAATTCTATTTACGTCTCGTTTAATTTTTTTTTATTTTTCCAGAACATACAGTTAGCAATCCACCGAGAGGAACCCCAATTATTGAAAAGGAAAAGATAATTTCTAGAACTGATGGTCCATCCAGAAGAGATCAAGCCAAACAGTCCATCATGGAAAAACAGGTAAGTTGTGAAGAATTAAAATACAGTTATCTTGTTTAAAAGATCCAGCGATTACATACATCAATTCACTGATTAAAAAATTTCTTTGAAATTAAAATTAGATTAGAATCAAACTCATTAGTTCTTTTTTAAATATTTGCTGCACTTGCATTTTGGAAACTCTAGTTGCAGGTAAGGAAACCAAATGATAAAACAACTCTGGGACAGAATTCTTTAATATGGAGTTGTAATATTATTATTTAGTGGAATTCTATTTGACTGAATATTATTTTCAAACTTTTAGGTGACATTGGAGGAGCAAATGATTTGTGGTGCACTTCAAACATTAAACGAAGAAGCTTGCGAAGACGTTTTCGATGTGCCGTCACCAGCTGCAGGGGCACCGGACTCACTTCCAGGTGAGCCTACTTCTGTTCCGCTTACTCTGCCTGTGGTCATAGTCCAAGAACCACCAAAGTCGGACCAAAGCCCTGACTCCGTCATCGAGTACGGCACAAATCTCTAATCAAGGCAAACCGTGCTGGTGCGCCTGACCATTTATAAAATTGCATGTGTTTGCGCGACAGACATTCCATTTTAAACTAATTTCCTAAAACGTTAAATCTGCTGCTCAGGTCTAAAGGTTGTATCCGATCGACTCTGGTGCTATATTCGATCGTTCTTTACCAAAGAACGTGTATCAATAGTGAATTATTTAAGACTCTGTCTTTTATACTCTGTGCCTCAATTGCTCCAAAATCAAAGTAGGCCTTAAAGACTATATAGATATGTAAATACGTTCTGTTTTCACCAACTCTCGTGGCCACAATCACCAAAATTGTTTTACATCTCCTCTTTATGTCTTTATGTATGTTGGCTTGTTAATTTTTTATTGTTTTTCTTCTGTCTTCTAATTTATTATCATGAAAACGAATTTAATTTCACAAATATTGTGGCCATGAAAACGCAAGTTTCCAAAACTAAAAAGAACTTTACACCTGATTAGCAAAAAGTCTAAACTACTTTCTTTTCTCACTGATACCTCTTTATTTCCAAAAGACTGGAAACGTTGGAGAATCTCTTTAAGAGGAAAGCCAGCGTGTGCAAAAGTCCTGAGACAATAAGAAAGTACTTAATTGGAAATTAACGATTAGATCAAATGAAGGCTAATAATTATGGGAAGAAAGTGGTGCTGTGTTGATAATTATTGCAAGACATAATTTGTTTACGTATCTAGAAGTATTGTAGCTGTAAATATAAATAAACTGAATTTTAGAAGAATTATAGGGAAAAGCAGGGTAAAGTAGAGTGAATTTTAATCGCACTCGATTCGAGTCTCAGAACTTCTGTCCACGATAAAGTTTGAAAGTTTCTAAGCGAACCTTTGAGAAGCTTAAACGTAACGATAAGTTAGTACAAAAAAAATGTATCAGTACAACGTTGCAATTTTCATCTAGGTGGCTTTGCTGTATATTTATCGCCCAGATCCAACGTCTGATTTATACATATCTAAAAATGCATAACTTTAAGAATTATTAGATACCAAATGAAATGGAAAATTATCGGATGTGGACTGATAAATGAATCAAGCGAGTCGCGTGAAATTGTATAATGCGGCACGTTTGTTTAACTGTGATATAATTTGTCAACATGGATTGAAACTTCAAACCAAATGCCGAGAGACGCCATAAATTTGCCATTTAATTTTATTAGATACAATTAGTTTTATTTGATACAGTATTTTCCATAGTCTCTGTATAGATTGGCCAGGAATAGTGTATATTTTTTTAACACTACCTGAGATTAATTGCTAAAGAGATTATTGCGAGTGTTCTAACAAGTAATATGTTTAGCAGATCGAAACCAAAGACAAAAACCTTATTGTTTATTCAACTTAGTCAGTTTGGTTTTGATACAAACCATCGAGTATTTTACAGTTTTCATTGCTCAGCTTCTTTTACAAGATTCATTTTTTTGTCACCAAATTATCTTTACTCTGATATATGAGGCTTAATTAATTACAGCTTTTTATATCGCACGCAGATGTATAAATGTATAATGCGTTAGTTACGCAAAGAAAGAGAGAAACTATCATCATTATATTATATGAACAAGTGGCAATAAAGTACCTCTTTCAAACCGAAAACTGCATGATTTTATTCTACGTGTGTAATGTGAAAGTATTTGTGGCCCTTACCATTCAGTTTTTTTAATAGCGTGAAATCTGATTTGCAAGGCGGACGTCAGGGCAGGTCTCGAAACTACCGTGTCAAGAACTATCTTTGCTTTTCTGTTTTAGAACTTTTCTGTAGATTTCTTTTAAAACCTTTATTATTTCTTTTAATTTTTTTAACTTACTCTTCTCATAATTTGGAAAATATTTTCAAAGAAATTTTTTAAAGTGGTTTTCGTTATATTATAAAAACAAGGTGTTCTTGTTTAATTATATTTCAAATTTTCATTCCGGAATTTTCTTGTATAAATTTCTTTGAAAGTCAAGCACGTTCCAATATTTGAGAAAACTATTTCTTTCCAATCTCTTCTTTCTAATCCTTATTAATAACTTTTCGCTTACAACTTGAATATTCCTTAATACTTGTTTGAAATTTTTAATTTATTATTTTTTGCTTTTCCTACTTGAAATTATATTGATTTTAAAATAATCAAATCTTAAAAAACTATTTGTCTGATTTTCGAAATAAATAAAAAAGTAAAAGTCTTTAAAAAATTTTCAAATTATTATCAATTGTCTAATTATCTAATTGTGGAAAATTTTAATTGTCTGGATTCTATATTGATTGCAATATGAAAAACAATTTTAATTTTTAACAAGTGAATAAATCTGTAAAGGAACTAGTTAAAGAGGACAGCAAAATTTATTTTTAGGTGATCGATCCAGATCAAGGACATCAAGCATGTCAGCACCAGATACAGAATACGTGATTCTACAATCAAACCCTCTTCTGCACTGGGTTCCAATTCAAGACGACGTAGAAAGCACCGAGGATAGTTCTCAGGATTCAAATAGCCAATTACATCGAACAGATTCTCAGCGAAGCATAGTTTCTCAATTCAGTATAAAATCAACTTGTTCCTACAATCTTCGAAATCGCTCAAGAACTGGCAGTTCCACAAGTAGCAGACCTTCTTCACTGTTAATTTCGCCTCCCCCATCTCCTAGACCAGCCTTCAGATCAAAATCTACCGACGACAACTGCGCAGTCGGCAGTAACGTTTCCAAAAAATCCCAGAAATCAACAAATTCTACTTCCAACATCGACCAAGATACGATGATAACAATTTCTGTTCCTGTTCCTGCTCCAGTTGCCACTTTTGGAAAGCTCAGTAAACTGAAGGAACTCTTTGCAGGGTCGTCACATGCCAATCCTGCAGGAGAACAAGAAAGTGATGATGAATCCACTCCCCTAGTTTCTGAACTTTCTTCCCCGGCACATTCCAATTCCGATAGTGTTTTTCGAAATGATTTCAGTCCCGGTGATAGTAGCGATTTGTCGCATTCTTCTGGAAGAAGCATATCGAAAGGGGGAGAACAGTCGTTGGAGATTGAACATTCAAATTCGATGAATCTCATGGTTCGCGACAATTCCAATACGAGATTGCTTTCTAGACAAGACGCTGGGGACTGGGAAAATCCGGAGACACCGGTTTGATATTTTTTTTATTTAGGGGTTTTAATTTATAATTACTAGACTCAGAGCTTTTCTGTTTGTAAGCTTTATTTTATTGGTGCTAAAAAAAATTTTTCCTTTTACACTCGTGACAATTCAGTAATATTTTGTGATTTTTTATGTTATTTTTATTTTATTTTTTATAAAACATGCATGATTTTAAAGTGAGCCTAAAGTACTCGTTTTCGAGCATGATGACGTTAGAGGGACTTGTTATAAAAAATACCGCATGCACCAAGGGGAAGGAAATTTTTTACGACTTGTCTATTTTTTCAGTACTCGTCTTCGGCTCCTGCTCGCTTACCTACAAGTCGTACTGAAAAATCTACACTCTTCGTAAAAAGTCCCTCCTCTGCCCCTCAATGCATAATATACTATTATATTTTTAATTTAAAAGAGCAAAAAAATGGCTTTATTTTTCAACTAATACTGATTAATTGTTTGTAGTGATTAGATTTAATATTTGTAATGATTAGAATTTATTTAAATTTAGCTTTAATGCGGAACAAATAAGTAAAAGGTTGAAGTTGATTTTTTTTCTATTCAGTATACAATATTTAGTCATCAAAATCGTTTCTGTTATATGTACATTTTTTTTTTTAATTTAGAGACAATTGCGTAAAAATATATGCATTGACAAATGGTGGTTATAAATACAACCTAAGAATTTAAATAGCTCATAATAGGTAAAATAAAAAAATGTAAAAAATTAAAGCACATTTTCTAAGGATGTAGATATAATGATCTCTGGATATCAAACCAGTGTATTTTTTTAGCAAACTCTACTTGGGAAAATTTGCTCAGGAATTAATAACTGAGTAAAGTGATTTGCATCGTTGCCCTGCTGTGATTGTGCTTTTGCATTGATGAAATTAGAAATTTCTTTATTTGGCTTTAATTAATATGTAAAATTCTTGAAAAAAACCCAAGAATCCACCGACCAAATTTAGTGGATGGTGGATTCTTGGGTTTTTTTCAAGAATTTTACATATTAACTTGATTATTGGACGTTAAATAGGATTTTAAATTTGATTTTTATCTAATTTAAATGTCTTAAATTTTAATCTGGCTTTAATTTATAAAAAAAATTAGAATAATTTTTTGATTTTGTTTTACGGAGTAACAGTAAATATTGTAAAGACAAGCTTGCGCAGTAGTTAGTCCTTTTGAAAATTTATTTTTACATCTGTGAAAAAGGCGTTTTTACTTTTCTAATTCGCTAGATTCCTGAATTTGTTTCTAATTATAAAACGTGAGTCACAAATACATATTCGGGAATTTGGGGATTTGGAATTTACAAATATAGATGCTAAGATAAGGAGATGTCAGTATTATATTATGTTGAAAAGTAAATTATATAATAATAATTAGTAGATATGCAATTAAAAGTAAGTGCCTTAAATAAATTTCGATAGTTTGATATATTTTAGAATATATGCTGCTGGAAAACTCGGATCAAAACACTGTCAGGTGTATATAAATGCAGTTTGAAAGTGATAATTCAATCCACATTTGTAAGCATTTAAACAAAAATGTTACTTTGCTTTTATACTTTTGACAGTGTTGATGTTTTAAATAATTTTTAATTGTTATGTATGCGAAATGGAGTTTCCTCAGCTGTTTTGTGTGAATCAAATAAATATCTGGCCTAATAAAAAAGTTTAGTTGCTAATAGCAATATTGTATAAAAATAGGATGAGGTAATTGATTAAGAATTGGAATTGAATAGCAGTGAAACACTAATAAACGTGACAAAACAAAAGGAAAATGTTTTATTTCAATAAAATTTTTATTTATAATTTACTAAAACATTGTTTTATTTTTATTTTAAAAAATGCGCGCGTAAAAAATATCGATTGCAATGAATTTCGATATATCGAAAATGGCCGCTGCTGTGCGGCGGCGGTTCATGCATATGTGTGTATCCGTGTGTAAAGGACTGTTTTGTTGATTGAAATGCGACAAATTCTGTGATAAATTCAGTGAATAAACAAGCATAATGTCGAAATCAGTACCAGACAGGTGAGAATTGCAAGCTTGTTACTTTAAGTAGACGCTAATTTTGCTAATTTGTTTAAAAACCTTAGCACGAATGAAGGTTTTAAGGTGTATAGGTTATGTTCAAAACATTTTGATTATTTTTGCACGTGTCCTTATATCCGACCTTAAAAAGATATTTTAATTGTAGAGTTTATCTAGGGCAAGAAATATTGTAGTATCTCTGTACTTTCTTAGAAATATTTTTAAAACATTTTACGATCTGTCGATCTACGCGTTGACGCCGTTTTTCGGTTTTCGGTGGTGCTTAACTTCTTTATCTGCTGAATGTGTCAGCATCTCTGCAGTTTCGACCTCTACGAAAAGGTGTCACTCTTTCGAGAGTGAAAGTTTTTCAGATTTTTGAAAGTAATAATTATCCAAGTTTACATTTTTGAACGAGTATACCAATTATACAATGTTATAATGTCAGGTAGATGGCCAATACCTGATTACACACTTAATAACAATCGCAATTCCAAGAATATGTCTGTTGAACGGGTTGAATGTCATTTTGCAATAATGAATCTTTTTCAAGGTTACTATATAGTAACTAAAATTATTATTGATTATTATTTTTGTCTTTATAAACTCTTATAAATTATAAATAAAAATAATAAATATTTTGATATCATTATGTAAAAGTTAAATTAAAACGATATCTATTTGTAGGTGGTTGAAATATAAGCCCTATGGAGAGATAATTCAAGGCACAAGAATTATGGCATTTAAGGTTCCATTGCGAGAGGTGAGTACTATGTATTTAAAGGATTTATTTCTAAAGCCTTTAATGTGTGATTCTGTGAAAATTCTGTGGACATTTTTATGGGGTAAAATGTGGGAATTCCTACACCAACATTTAGAGACTACAATGATTTCTTTTATTTGCCCATGTCCAGTATGCTGGACATTTTTATATCTTATTGGGTGCACACGTTTTGATTGATTTATCGGTGCTTTAATTGGGAAGCCTAGGGCAAATTTTGAGTCATTGGAATAAATCACAGTTTACAACAGTTGAAATTGATGCAGGGGATTTTGTTTACTCGAAGCATTGAAGGGTACTTAAAACTTTCATCTTGAGGGTGCTCCGAAAGCTCAGTCCGTTTCAACAGACTTGAAACGAAGCTTATGCATTCTGCAAGGTAGTCACACGAAGCTAGAGTGATTTATGCAGATGTAAATCAGCAGTTTGGCGGCAGTGCTGACAGGGATACACGTTCGTCCCTACGATTCGCGACTAACTACTTGGCCACCAAGTTCCTCTCAAAAATTAAGGAGAAGTAGTAAAAGCAGGTCATTAAGTTGTGCATATAAAAAGTGTAACACAAAGGCGTTAATTTTTCCAAATATATTGTACAATGGCCCAACTTGGTATTCAACTCGTGATATTGTCTGTGAACTTGGGCACTTGAATTCTTTTCTAGTAGGTGACCGATAATTAGCGATATTTTTATGTAAAATAAAATTCCGAATTTTTCAAACCAAATGGTCGATTGCACTTTATACATATACTAATCATCTTTACTATGAATCTAGTTGGACTTGTGCCCAATAATCGTTAGGTTTGAGTAGTCCCTGCAATGGATAAAAAAAAAGTAAGCCTAGTTTCTTTTTATTTCCTTCTCTTTGATCCTTTTTTTCTCTTCTCTTTCTTTCTCATCTTCCTTACTAAATCACAGATAATCTTCACTGCGGGGAGAGTGGTTGCGACGGGAATGTGATGATAAGATCGCATTGAATTTCCGAAAGAACGCTACGGTAACATTGGTAGGCGCACGTAAGTTTGACCCACGCTTAAGTTATTTTATTTAGTTTATATTGGTTTCTTCGTGGCACGAGCCATTGACATGGTGGTCACAATTCTCAGAACTTGAAACCTCTGTGCAGAATCAACTAAATGGCGATTCTGTTTTTTTTTCAATCTATTTCCATTACTTCATTTTCGAAATGATTTTTTCTTCATAATCGAATCTAGGCTTTTTTTAGCCTTGCTTAATTTTTTTTTCAACAGTAAATCTGCTTTTAAAAGTATGCAAATATACATGTTTTAGTCAATTAGTGAATGGTGTGATGTTGATCAGAAATATGATGTTTAGATGAGACTAGATTGCCAATCGGCAATAGAATCTTACAAAAGGGGGATGCCCAACTAATTGATTCCAGCGGCCGCGGATTTTACATAAAACAAGTCGTGGTGTAGCGACTGGTCAGAATTGGACCTGTAGTCTGATTGGAACCCGCTGCGAAATCTGCGGGGGGTCTCTCGTTAATGGGACCCTCTAAGCTTATTCTCACTGTCTTCAGGGATCCTTTGGTAGTGGGAACATTCTTTGAGTTAACTATTATACTTTTTTACTTTAAGATGGCACAAGTTGCAGAAATATATTGTGCCCACACATATCATCTCAAATAAAAATTTGGATACTGAGAAAAGATTTTTCAGGATTTTTCGGTTTAGTCTTTAGATTATGCAAACGATTCCAATCTATGAATGTAATGTACAATCTTACAATATTTCCTTTGTTTTTCACTTGGTGAGAGAAAAATATAGAGGTGACTATTCTTTCGTTTTCAAATATTAGTTGCCTTGTATTCAAATGTGGTTTTTTGTTGATTATAAACTTTCCACAATCCTCTACAAATTTCTTATCTCTACCCTTAATTCTTTTAGAGACGTTGGTATTTCTCCGTATATTTGTGCTTTTTCTGCACGAAAAGAATATTAATGCGAGGACACACCGGGTCTGACACCACAACGAATCCGCTCTAGGATGAATTGTCTCGACGTGGGTGATATCTGTATTTCAGCCTCCTGAAATTCTCAACATTTAGATCGCTATCGCTGCAACTTCTCAGTTACACTATATAGTGCTCGTCTACGATGATTCCTGCAGAGGATACTATTGTCTTGGATGTTGCGATAAATAGAGGATGAGTAGAAGCGAGAGTGGATTTCACCTCATAATTTTCTTCAATGCACCATTGTCTTGTCTCTTTTCCACTTTTCGGTGAAGTATGAATACTTGATTGCCTATATCTTTCCTTATCGGACGAAAAATGGTCGTAACGTCGTAATTTTCACACCAAGATCTGTCTACTTTCAGTTGGAGCCTTTCAAATAAATTCTCGAGATCAATGATCAACTTGAGATTGTTGGCATCTTAGAATCTGTAATTTTTTCGTGATACAAGAATACTGAAAACACACTTCTTTCAAATCTCAACATCTTGGGTTTAAAAAAAAAATTGTTTAACATTTTAGGCTTTGTTTTATTTGTTTTTATGGGTTTTCATATTTGTTACAAAATATTATCATAGAGTCCTTATAAATATGCAAGGCTATAGATTCTTGCGACCGACTGAATAAAAGTTGGCCTTTTCTTTTAAGGATCTGATTCCACATAAATAAGACAGAGTTGGTGTGGGTTCGACTTCAGGAGCTGTCATCCTCATCACGCCTCTACATTAACTACATCTGAAAATTTTAGGGATGAACATTGGGCAACACCGTACATTGTATACAACACTGAATAGTCCATCAGTCTGTCTGATTCATTCCGTTATGATAACTCAAGAATGTCTTTTCTCTGTGGGACCACCCCATTCATCCTCACATTTCTTAAGAAAAGAACCTTCTAGAAAGTTGGAAAACGATCACTAGACGAGGATTATTAAATCAGGTGTTTCAACAAAATAAGAAGGATGCATCTTGAATCTAAATGAGTTTGAAGTTAAAATGTGCTGTTATTTTGTTGTACTTGCATCTCTCAATTTTAGTTTTCTAAAAGTAGCTGAACCATTGTGTTTTAAAACATTTTCCCTCAAAATGAAGATCCTATTATTTAAAGACCTATTAGTCGAAAAATGCTTAAGAATCATTTTTAAAAATGTTAGCCATTAAGTTTCTTTTATGAAATATTTTGTTTCATCTTTTCTTTTTTAAGTGCGACAATCCACTATACGAGCAACAACAAGTATTTGTTAAACGCCCTGTGGGGTTAGGAGGAGCTCTCCATCTATTAAATTTCTTCCTCTATTCTCACTTAGCTGACTTGGCCTCTAAAATAAGTAAAAGTGAGACGGAGAAGATTGGGGAGACAGAAAGGATGAACATAATTTATATCCAAGTTGGCGAACAACTTCGATGACTTTGTAAAATATTACTGATCCTGGTTTCGGAGATCTTATCTGCCACCGACACCGCATTTTGTTTCGTCGTAACGCCTTCCTCTTCCGTCTCTTTTTCATCTGTTGTTTCTGATGCTATTGAACTGGCGCCTGCAAGGGGGTCATAAGTCAAGCTAAAATTTTCTGTTCTCAAGAACTGGAGTTTTAAGAAATACTTTTTTCGTTTCCTACGAGCAGAAAAAACAAGATGGAAGGTAATAAAACTCAACACATCAACTCAATTCCTACCAAAAGGTACAGAAATTTAATATGTATTTTAATTTAGAGCTCGATTTAGAGTAAGTTCTCTCGTCAGATATCACACGTGGCACATCTCATCATAAGATGGCACGAGATAGTCAAGTGTTTGTCTTGGGGTTCCTTTCTTTTCCGGGAACCCCGTAGGGCGTATAGTAAAGAAGATCTCACGCATAGTAGCGAGTTTATCTAATCAGTCGATCGTGTTTTGTTCGTTGTCTTATTTTGCAAGACTTGGTTGTGAGAACCACTTTTGATAAAACTACGTTTACAATTTGTTTGAATAGTTTTTTTTTCTATTGCATATATGCAAAATCTTAATCAGCTTGATATTTTTAGTGTCTTTTTTGAAAATTTTAATTACTTTTCTGATTATAGGCAGCATAGCGTTGTTATTCTGCTTTGTGAGAGCATCGCAGCAGCTTAACACCTTTAAACGTATGGACAGACTTTCGTGGACTGAGCATTTGTGGATTCGGTGGCTTGTATTACTTTTAAGCGGTTTAGGCTGAGATGCGGTATAGTGGCTTTATGCTTCTGGTACATAAATTTCTTTTGAATGGAGCATGTATGAGCCGGCGCCCGCTATTCCTTCCCACCTGCCCCCTTTGCGTCACATAACTTTTTCCCTTCTCTTTCACTGCAAGTCTCTCTCTCTCTCTTTCTTCTATTTGAATTGTGCTTCTTTTCTTTCCTCTCTCACACTCAAAGCTCTTGCTCTCTTTTTTTCTCTGTCTCTCTTTCTTTGCTGTTCGATTTCTTTGCGGCTTATATACTCTGCCATACCCTTGACGGCTTCCCCATCTTTCTTCTGATTCGTCCGACTGTTTACAAAAATGTCAACCACAGGCCTGACGACGCGTGGAGAAATTGCGCCTCCAAAATTTATAGCGCCACTGCCTGCTTTCTTTGTGCCCCACGCACAATCAGACCCACGTTCGCGAAGAAAGAAGGCAACAAACCTCAGTCTATCGAGGCGTGGTTTCCGGAGATTCCTTTGGCTATATTGCTTCCGACTCTGGGTCACACCCGCTGTAACCCAAGTTGCTTATACCCAATGCAAGGAAATGAGAGAAAACGGAAGTTCTGGTTCATAATTCGCCGTAAATTCGAGAAAGACGAGAAAGCCATGGAACATTTTCAATGCTCTTTGTCGGCTTACTTGGCGTGTCATCAGTTGGCAGTAAATTTTTGTGCATTTTGAAACCATGCAATTTGTTAGTGTCCGGTCACGCAAAAACCCATGTTTTACAAGGAATTGTCCTGAAATGGAATAGGAAATGTTCCTATCAAGGGATAGGGCCCTTTATAGAACTGTATACAGTATATGGGTAATGGATGCTAAGATGACCCATGTACCATTATATTTCCAAGCAACGAGTGGTAAGCTTTTATGTCCTCATGATGTACGACTACGATGCATGGTCTGGAGTTTCTTCTCTTATTCTTTATTTATGCTATTATTCTGTTATCGATTTGAAAATATAATCCAGACTGATCTCAAACGGTCTAGTCTAGACTTGTGAATTTTTTTTTTATACGTTTCGATACATGTGCGTATCTTTATCAAAGGTCATTAGATCTATAATAATAAAGAATATTGTGAGTTTGGTAT
>JBAGKK010131018.1:0-24750 GCA_037177015.1 Euceroptres primus
ATATATGCTACATAGCACATAACTTCGAACTGAAATAAAAAATTGTTGCGGTTCTGGAAGAAAAAAACTTATTTCAGAATTTTTGCCGGATTTTTTGTTTTTGGAAAAATCGTTTTTATCACAAATCTGCACAAGTCTAGCACAACTTAGCACAACTATCATTTTTTCGAAATTTTAACAGTGCGATTTAACTTTCACGACATCTCTTTGAATGTACCAAAAAAAAAATAAGTTTTTGAATGTTAATTCGGCTTTAAAGAATAAAAATGTACTTTTTGAGACTCAACTCTTTGTGAAAAGTGCGCTACTAATTTAGAGTAGTGAAAATTTCTACTAATTATTAGCTGTATTTCACTATTTCTTTTATTAGTTTTCAACTGTTCACTAAAGCTAAAGCTTTAAAATGTTCACTAAAGCTTAAAAAAAGTTTAATAATTAGTAGAAATTTTCACTGAAGTAAATTAGTGGCTTACTTTTCACTAATTCAGATTTAAAGAGAACAATGTTATTCTTTAAAATACAGATTCTTTCAGACATGTTGAATTCATGAAGTTGCTGGTATCAGTTGGCATTACAAATTCAAATTTATAAATTTCAGTGTCGTTCCAGTTCATAGAACATATTCAAGTCCCTGACTTTTATAAATTTCCCATCAGACATCAAATTCCGGTGCCTCCTTTTGTAAAATCCTGGATTTATCCTCACGCGAAGCCAATGACGTTATGCATGACCTAGGGGGGTCTCTCAACACTTTAAAATCCATATTAACCATGCAACCCCACATAGGATCAGAATACATGGAGTTTCTTTCAGCATGGCATCCTACGTGTCAAAAATAACAAGATGGATGAAAATCCCATCGATTCCATTTTCATTATAACGCATAAAAAACGTGTTCTCTCTATGATATTCAGGGAGTTTTATTTAATACGCAAGAAAGCAGATTTACTTTAAAGAAAAATGGCATAATTAAAATTGAATAGCAACTAAATGACTAAAGAGGGAACTAAGAGATTTTTATTCATTGCTTATTAAGACTCGAAATGATTACTCTACATTTTTATCTTTTGGAAAGTGTTTAACTTTGTCTTGATTATTCAAAAATATTTTAATTATTGATTATTCAAAATTATTCAAAATATTCAAAAACGTGTTCTCTCTGATATTCAGGGAGTTTTATTTAATACGCAAAAAAAGCAGATTTACTTTAAAGAAAAATGGCATAATTAAAATTGAATAGCAACTAAATGACTAAAGAGGGAACTAAGAGATTTTTATTCATTGCTTATTAAGACTCGAAATGATTACTCTACATTTTTATCTTTTGGAAAGTGTTTGACTTTGTCTTGATTATTCAATTAAAGTCTAAAAGGGATTGAAAGAGGGAGAGTTTCATTTTCGTTCTTCTCCGTCAAGAATGGTAAATTCGCACCATAAAAAGTATTTTCTTCAAGAAAACTCTTATCGTAAATACCCAGCATTACTCAGGCTGGAATTGAATTTTCGTGCGTGTCGCGGCCTGCATAAACACAGAGGACAGGTTCAAAGAGTCGAATCGGTGGTTGTGAGAAACGGGCATGGGAAACAGATTATTGATCCACAGGTCTGCCTATCTTTTTGTCCCCATTGTCTCCTGTGAGTGCAACCATCGCTCCCTCCACCAAGAATCAAAATAATAGTCGAGAAAGACAAAAAAAACTTTATTAAAAAATTATTACACTACACTTACAGTCACAAAAATATTTTCTCTATGTAACTAGTTTCCTTTGTTTTTGGAAATATTTTTAACTGATATTCTAGAAAGTAATCATTCAGACGCATTAAAGAAGTCAAATCTAGATTTCAAGAATAGGACTTTTAAAAAATTACAAAAGCAATGAAAAAAAGGTAATGGAATTTCGTATTTTTAATATCAAGTTTGACTATCAGCTCACCCTAGAAAAAAATATATTCCTTATCGATGGACCCGTGATCCTCCCTATTTTCCTGCCTAATTTCGAATTCCGACCACGAATGCATTTAGGTGACTTGTGTCCTGTTTTCGCTGCTATTTGGCTGACAGCGGAAAATTTAAATTCGGCAAACGAATCCTCACAAGCGGACGATTTGATGAAGAGCATGGAAGGGGGAAAATAATCAACTGAATGGTAGAAATAAAACGAAATATTTACTGTCCAAGAGTCCAGTGCCGAGATTAATGTCAATCTCTCTGAAAATATTTTCCTTCAAGAGTCTCATGTAAAAATTGATATTCCGTTGATAAATTTTATCAACTAAATTTTAAGTAAGAAAAAATAAATTCGATTTCAGCTTCATTTATATTTAATGTAAGGCAGATAAAATGTCCAGTAATGCATGATTAATCATTCTTTAACAAAAGCCTCAGTTTGAGAATTAACTTCAAGAACGATAAATTATGTGTTGATTGCGATTAAAACTGACTTAAGATCGTTTTCGTTTAATTGATTCATTTCAGAATTTAGTACACTGCTGTTAATACTGTTTTACTATCAATTAAATTATGAATCTTTAAATTGATTTTTTATGTTAGTAATAAATTATAAGATCGAATGATAAGTTTTTTCCAAGAGTATTCTGAATTTTTCTTAAATTTATAGATGGAAATTTCTAAAGTTAAAATTCCTTATCTTTTGAAACACCTCACAGAATAGATAAATCTATTTCGAGTCATAAAACTTCTTGTGGCTAACTTATGAGTTTACTAAATGCGACCGTAACTTCGTTCAAAATAATGGGCGAGATTAACGAGGATCGGGAGTCATTACGATCTTTATGGACAATGTAAACATGCTATTGGTATAAGTTAAAATATTATGTGGGCGTTATATATTTTTGTTTTGTAGTCCCTTCGTAATACCTATCTCTGAGATTTCAATAAACGTGATATTGACCAATAAAGCAAGTTCCTATATAAGTTATATTTTATATATGGGCAAATCTCTGGAACCTTTAACTTTTATAGTTCTCACATTTAAAATAAAATAATTCAGTTATATGGCTTTGATTAAGAACAAATATGATTGTATTTAGCGTATCCTAAACTAATCAATTTTGACAATAATCCATTTATTTAATCTATATTTTCAACATGAATCGTTTTTAAAACTTGAATTACGTCAAAAAGTAATATGTCATAATTGCTTTCTTTTATAGCCTAAAATGAGTATTACATATAAACATAACACGATAAAAATCTGAAAAAATTCTCATAGTTCAACAAAAGTGTAGAAAATATTCCTAGAAGCAGAAATGAACAGTTTGTTTCGTATGAAACGAGATATATTATTTTCAAATATGTTACTAAAATACTTGTCACCACCGCTAAAATGAACATTTTTAAAATTTTTTGAAAGTACTAAAAACGTCTAACGTACTTTTAAAAGTACGTTAGACGTTTTTGACTTTTTAGAATATGGAAACTAAAGCCGTACCAATAATATAGTCCAATTCAATTCGATGTGGTGAAGTTCTGATTGGAATAGTAAAGGTAGATAATTCCAAAATTTGAAGGGAACAAAAAACACTGTCACGATCGAATGGTTCAGCACAGTAAAAAAAAGGTATTGAGAAACTTTATAATTTTTAGCATATTTACAATGCAACATTTCTCACCGATAGGGGAGACTGCTCTACAGTAGGTAATATTTTACAATAGGTAATTTTAAATAATCAGAAAATGGACCAAAAATGTTAATCAAGTTTGTCATCATAAGATTTCGGCAATAATTAGACATTACCAGATGAAGATTTGTTTATTTACTATTAATAATTAATTGTTTTAATTAGTTAGAGGTTAATTCTGTTTATTTCTTACTGCCAACCTCATGTATTTTCCGCCGACTGAAAATGTCAAAAAATTTAAGTGAAGTGTTATTTAGTGAAAAAGTGATAGTTTCGGACTAAATAGACTAAATAAAACGAAATAAATAAACTCATAAAACTAAATAAACTCAGAAGTATATAAGTCATAATTTATAATTTTTTATTAGTAAGTCCTATTTCATCTATATCTTTTATATTATAAACGATTACTTATTGTGAGAAAACATGAAAAAATTCGTATCTCTGCAACGTCTCATAAAATTTCTCAAAACAGCTAAGTAATGAATTCATTAACTTTCTTTTGTATAAATATATAGTTAATTGAATATATAAGCTTCACAAAGGTGCAAAAAGCTTCAGTTATTTATTTAAATTGCAATATTTATACGCCTTAGGAATTTACACTACCTACTGGAGAACGGTCTCCTCTATAGAGGAGGCACATAAATATGCCTGGTACCCTTTCCAATTTATGACAATTTTTTTTTAAATGGAGTAACGTATACTTTTGTCACGACCGAAAAAATTTAATTTATCTTGACATCTGAAGTTAGGTTTTTATTGCAATATATTCATAAAAATCAGTAGTTTTGTATTTTAGAATAAATATTAACCTCGTTAGAAGATATGCTGCTCATAAGAATAAAGATAAATTTGCCTCTTAAATAATATAAACCTTTAAAAATATCACCAAAATACTCAAACTGTTTTTATTTTGTTAATTAAAATAATTTCAATAGGCACATCGATAGAATGTGAATAATAATAGTTCCTAAGATTCATAGAAAAATTCATATTGATGTAATGAAATATTTGATTTGTTAAATCTCCAAACCTAAAAGTTAAAGGTTCCAGAGATTTGCCCATATATTCTAATACTAACTTCTCGTAACGAATAAATCAACATTATAATCTTTTTTATATTTGTACGCAAAAATAATAAAGCAAATAAATATTCCACACTACTTTGACTTATTTAGAAATATTTTTTTTTATGATAAATCAAGAATTTATTCCGAGCATTTTGTATTTGGCACTCGATTTGGCAAGTATTTTCATTCTTCACAATTTTTAAAGTTTTGGGTAAGCCAGCAAATATGTTCTGAATAATTCAGAAGAAATTTATTAAATTTTTTAAAAGAAAATGCAGTAAAATAAAAAAATAAACTTGGGAAATAATAAACAATATATTAAAGCTACTCTCTAAATTTGAATCACTTAAAATTTTAACTGATTTCATTCAATGACCCATTTCTAACTAATTCATCAGTGAATTTTGTCACTGAAGTTCAGTCAAAATTTACTGATGAATTAGATAGAAATGGATCACTGAATGAAATCAGTGAAAATTTTGACTGATTCAGATTGAGAGAGTATATGTATACTAAAGCTGAAATAAAACACTTCGAGAAGGTTATTGTATACTTATGCTAGAATAATTTTTTGATGAAGAAAAATAATCTTAACGTTTTTTGAAAAAAATTGTCTGCGAAGTAATGGAAAAATCGGGAAAAATCTTCGTTACTCCTTACAAAACGAAATACAATATTTCTTAATGGAAAATTCAAGGTTTTATATTCCTAATTCACTCACAGCTATTTGTTTATTTTGCCATTGTGTAAAATTCAAATATTACTTTTATACTCTTATAATATTTTTTTTATGACGTGTTAGAAATAAGACATGAAAATAATAACTAAAAACAGAAAAAACTGAAGATTAAGTTTCTATGTTGTTTTTGTCATGTCTTTGCAACATAATCCAACATAATAAAACTTTATATTTTTTAAACTTTTATAATACCTAATTTCCACTACAATTTAGTCTCTTGTTAAATTTTAATTCAATGCTTAATTTTTCTTAATTCTTTCCTTTTTATAATTGTTTTCATTGTTAATACTTTGAACTTATACATTTGTAATCTTTAATCCTTAATTATTTTTTTTATAATTGTTTTCATTGTTAATACTTTGAACTTATACATTTGTAATCTGCATCATATTCCATAAAATATAAAACTCATAATAACTCAGAATAATACTCCACAAATTCGACTCCCCTTCCTTACGTATAAATTCGTGATATTTGAAATTGTACAACCCTCAAACCATGAATATTCAGAATAGCCGTAAGCGTTTTTTAAATATTACTCTCAATGACGTGCTACAACCATCATAAAAAAAAATTGTCCCCTCTTGTCAGAGATCCTCGCGTCGTTAGCGACAAGAGATCTCGGGAATCTTGGAAATACATTTTTTCTTCCTTATACAATTTCATATTCCAGAGCCCGTTATTCAGAATCAATGAAAAAAGCTTCATTTCTTTCCAGCTTTCTAGTAAAAGCTTAAAAGTGAAGAGTTTGTGGTAATAGAAAGCTGGATTCCTTTATTGAGTCTGTAGACGTGACAAAATCACGAAGCATTCACAATATGTATCGTTTTATCTCGAGATAACTTAAATTTACCTTGAGGTAAATTCATTTTCTTTTTATGAAGTGTAAAATTTCCAGATATACTTTTACACTCATTTTCAGTATTTTAAATTAAATTTCAATTCTGGTAATTGAATCAAGTTTCGCGACAGCGAATCGCAGCCAAGTACAAAAAAAAATGCCACCGATAACTTTATCTTGAACATTCGTGGATATACAACGTTCTTTGGATTGTTGCCGTAATTCTTAACCGATTTTGATAAAACTTAAACGCCAACTGACCGTTCTAACAAAAATAAGTTTCACCCTATTCAGAAGTCCATAGCTTCAAAATTATAAAAGTTTTACTCATGGAAATCGTAAAAAAATAGAATTTCAAATATTTGCCCCCTGCTACAGTCTATTATTTCTGGCGAATTCGTACCTTCAAGGATTTTTAGTTCTTTATTATTTTCAAAGATATTATAAACGATTTTATATATGAACTGAAATTTTTATAAACGATTTTGTAAAAACTAAAAAAACACATTTTCAAATAATAATCCATATTAATGTAAATAATGAATTATTGAAAAACCCTTAAAAATGAATCAAGATTATGACATTGCGCTTATATCATAAAATTGTTATGCAAATTGCTCCAATAGATCAAACTGTATCTGTGAGCAAAGATTCGAAGTACTAATTCTTTACAGTTTGCATGAGTGAAAGTCTTACAATTTTGAAGCTCCAGACTTCTCATTTACAGAATAAATTAATGGTATCATTTTTGAAATACAATTATTAGGAATTTTTAATCTGTCAAATAATTTTTGAAATTTTAAATATTTTATTCAAAAAATTAGACGTTCAAGTATTTGCTCACAGTTATAGCCTAATCTATTGGACTGATTTGCATGAAAATTGGATGGTATATGCGCAATATCAAAATCTTCATTCATTTTTGAGAATTTTTCAATATATTCATTATTTACATAGATATTTACGATTTTATAAAAAGTAGGGAAAAATATTTTCTCCAAATAATCAAAAACTCTATAAATAATGAATATATTGAAAAATTCTTAATAAAGATTTGAGAATATGTAATTGCGTATATACGATCCAATTTTCAGGCAATTCGGTCAAATAGAATATGCTGCAGAAGTGAGCAAAGATTTGAAATTCTAATCTTTTACTGTTGAAAAAGATGATATTATTAAAGAAGTAAAAGCAGGTACAAAATTCAAAAAAAAATTATAAATATTTTTTACTAAATTTTCTACGAGTTATGGATATTTGAATTTTTTTGCTTTTTTTTTAGAAAAACCAAAATTTTTTCCTTAAACTTCTATAACTTTTGATCTAATTGAGATATTTAAGATTTCTTCCTAGATTCTGGTAGCGTTTATTGTCTCTTTTCGAAATCATCCAGAAAATTTAGAAAATGTTCAAAATTAAGAAAAAGGCGGCAATTTTTCTGAAAATATTTAGTCGATTTTCTCAAAACACCCACATTTATATTTTTTGCCAATTTCTTGTTAAATTAGTACTATTATCGGGTTAAAACTCGACATCTTGTGAGTTTTATGCGGGTCCAATAACTTTTGTGTCCACGAGAATTTTTTTTCATAAAATCGAATTTTCACATTTTTTTAAAAACAGCTACAGATACAAAAAAATGTCAAGAAAACAGTTTGCACAATTAAAAAAGTTCTACAAAATGTTCTTTTACTCTTTTATGATATCTTGCACCATTTCCGAGAAAAATAAAAAAATTCAATTTTCATGCACAAAAAAATTTTCTTGACTTCTGGTTTATGAAAATACCCAGAAATAAATAAATAAAAATATAAATAAATAAAAACCCATAAATAATTATACCCATATTTTGTTAAATAATTTTAAAAATGTGCATTTATATAAAGAAGAGTTCCTGTAAGTTTTACGTGGGCTAAAGAATTTTTATGGCCAGAAGATTATTTTTCATAAAATCGAAGTTTCAAATTTTTTGCTAAAACAAAGTTAGAAAAATTATGTCAAAATTAAAAATTGTTTGCCTAAAAAGTTTTTTTATTTAATATATTTAAATATATTTCACATTTACCCTGATATTTTTCAATAATGTACAAAAACTTCGTTTGAATCTCAGTTTAAAAAGAAATAATAATACCTGGGCCCATGTTTACAGATTTTTATTATCTATTTCTTCAGATTCTTTATTAGAGTCTTTCGTATGTGACTTCTTTGTATTCCCGGAATGGACGCCTTCTTCCACTCTCGCGTTTTCATTCGTCGAAAACTTTTTAGGCAAACAATTTCTTGTCTTGACATTATTTTTAAACCTTAAATTGTTTCAGCAAAAAATTTGAAAATTCGATTTTATGAGAAATAATTTTCTGGCCATAAAATTGTTAGACCACGTAAAACTCACAGAAAGTAGTTTTTATATTAACGTACATTTTAAAAAAATATTTAGCAAAATAACAAGGTGGGTATTTCTATAAACCAGGAGTCAAGAAAATTTTTTTGTGCATGAAAATTGAATTTTTTTTATTTTTCTCGTAAATGGTGCCAGATACAAATGAGTAAAAGATTTTTTTGTAGAACTTTTTTAATTGTGCAAACTATATTCCTAACATTTTTTCGTATCTGTAGTTGTTTTCGAAAAAAATGCAAAAATTCGATTTTATGAAAAAAATTCTCCTGGCCACAAAAGTTATTTAACCTGCATAAAACTCACAAGATGTCTTCCCTATGATAGTACAAATTCAACAAAAATTGGTAAAAAATATAAGTGTGGGTTTCTTGAGAAAATCTACTATAAATATTTTCAGAAAAACTGTCACCATTTTGTTAATTTTGATCATTTTCTAAATTTTCTGGCTAATTTCGAAAGAAGACGATAAACGCTACCAGAAACTGGAAAGAAATCTCAAATATCTTAATTAGGTCCAAATTTATAGAAGTTTAAAGAAAAAATGTGTGTTTTTCTGAAAAACAAAGCAAAAAATTCAGATACCCATAACTTCATAGAAAATTTTTTTTCACAAATCGCAAAAATACGTGTGGCCTAATTTCCTCTAAAAATCAACATATTTTGTCCCCGAGAGATTCTGAAACTTCAAGTATAGAACCTGCCTGATTTGAAATGGATTCGGTCTTAAAAATATTTGCTCACAGCTAGAGCCTAGTCTATTCGACCGATTTACATGAAAATTGGAAGGTATATCTGCAACATCATATTCATTATTAGTTTTAAGGATTCTTCAATATATCCACTATTTACAGATATATTGAAAATTTTATAAAAAATGAAACAAAATTTTTGGCAAGATAATCAATATCTCTGTAAATAATATTGAAAAATTCTCCAAAATAAATCAAGAATCGGAAATCAGTTTAATTAATAATTATAATTTTTCACTTTTGATGACCGATTATCAAAAAACATTTAAAAATATACAAGTTTAATTATTATTAAAAGATATAAAAAATTTTGACATCCCAACAAAAATATGGCACATGCAAAAAGTTGGCCAAGTCCAAAAAAATTCGTGCATTACAATTCGTGAGTTGAAAAATAGTTTGCCATATATAACTTTTTTTAACTGAAGAAAAATTATAAAATAAAATCTCCGAATGCAAGTAAAAAAAATAGTTTCAGTAAATATATTGCAAAAAGCTTTAATTTAAACTTCAACTTAACGTAACTTTTAACCTTAACTTAACGTAACTTTAAACTTTAACTTAACGTAACTTTAAACTTTAACTTAACGTAACTTTAAACTTTAACTTAACGTAACTTTAAACTCTAACTTAACGTAATTTTAAATTTTAACTTTAAAAAATTTAACTTTGCATGATTTTTCACATTAAATTATTAATCAATCATACAAAGTTATTTTTTATTTTCAATATATTTATTGAAAATAAATCTTGCCAAGTTAAAATTTGTTTTCAATATACATATGAAGACGTGAGAATGACAACTCGGTAAAAACCAATTAAAGTTGGCCCCTGAATTCGGTTATTTTAACTATTACTTAGGGGCCATATTCAAATGGTCTTTAACGAGTTTTCATTCTCATGTCTTCATATATTTCACTTGGCAAACTATTTTTTGTCTCACGAATTGTAATGTTCGATTTTTTTTTGACATTAGCCAACCTTTTGTACATGCCATGTTTTTGTTGGGCTTATTATTAGATAAAAAAATTATTTTATTTTCGCGTGTAATTTTATTCTTAGATGTAATTTCAATCCTACTTAATGAAATTTCAAACAGTTTGAAAATAGCAAATTAATATTGATTTCTTGAGATGATACAGATGTGTGCCATAGGCATTCGTACAACGTCATGAATTACTCACTCAGCTATGCTATTCTCACTAAGACGGTCTAATGAATTCTGCTAGACAAAGGTTTGAGGGGAACCTCTTCTCATTGTTCGGCAGGACTATTTCATTACGTTCCTCTCTCTAGGTTTTTGAGAGACATCACTTCTGATTAATTCAAGACGTGCTCAAGGAACGAGAAACTCTTGATGACAGAAAATTCTACTCAGAAGGAAGAATTTTTTAATTCATAAGAAGGTTACGTTTCTTAATCAAGTCTGACTGAAAAACCTTCTGTTTGTAAAAGTTGATTCAACAAATTAATTATTCGTGAGAAAAATAATTGAAAGCCTACTATTCTAGTAGGAAGAAGATGTTAACAATCTATCAGTATTGTTCTAAAGTAAACTTTTAATCAGGAAGTTAAGTTTTGAAAAATAAATCCCTTCCTGCAATAAATTATACATATTTGAAAGGCTTTCAGTCCGCAATAAACAGGCAATCACTTCAAATATAAAAAAGCACTATCTAAAGTGCAATCGTAAACGCGCAAAAAAGCTTCTTTTTCCATTTATTTCGATCCATCAACTGTTAGTACCCTCGTATTGAGCAACCCCCGCATTTTACAACTCACGATCTAAAACGTCGTCTGCATTCGTTTTAACACAAGACCCTTTGACCCCTCCTTCACGATTGATTCGAGGTCATCAGGGGGTTGCAAAGGGGTGTGGGTCAAGAAATCAGCTTACATGGAGACTCAGAGCCATCGAAAGACATTGAGTAAAGAGCAGAGGGTCGCATCAATGTGCTCCCTGTTGCAAGGCTTTTCTCCTAATAAATCATCCAGTAGTCCATGAATCCCTTTTTTCCCCTGCACCCGAAACGGTGAATATTCAAATCATCTGAATATGACATTTACAATAAAGTTCCACGTACTTACTTATTATTCATGGCTCAAGACCACGAGGCAAGTTTCGAAGATAGGACAACAATGAAGAAGAGGTAGGAAAAACTCGACCGATAATTAATACGAGTTGCCTTCGGAGTGCATTAGAGTTTTATGCGAATCGTTACTTAACCCTTCGATAAGGGAGAATCAGAAAATTCGACTCTTCACCCTTGAGGAGGAACGCTAATTGTCGAGAGCACGATCGTAAATATTAATTCTCATCTGACTTGTTGACTAAAATTATGGAAGACAAAAACATCACGAAGATCAAGGGTTGCGTTCACACCGTGCATCGTAACGGTACGGCGCGGCGCACAGTGGTCCACTAATGGATTTTCGCAGACAAATTAAGCTAGTGGTCGTAATTTTTGGTCGATTTTAAAGTTTAAAAAAAAATACTTTGGATAAAATTCCGCATCAATCTCTCGAGGCCGAATTTCAATTTTCATTTTGTGTTAAATGTTATGTTATTAAACAATTCCAAAAAAATCAGATTTTCCAATGTATTATTTTTTATCTTCGTATAATCCAGTAAAGTACAGTACAGTAAAGTCATTGTTATTAACAAATTATATAAACAATTGCATTATATTCGCGTGTTTTTACAGAAAAAAATTATTTTTTCACGAAGACTAGCTGCTGTGAATGACTGTGATATTATCTAGCTGAGAAATTTTATCTTAAGTCAAAAATTAAAATTGTTATTAATAAATAATATAAAGAATTGCATGTATTTGTGTTTTTATAGGAAAATATTATTTTTTCACAAAGACTTGCTGCCCATGACTTTTCTGTATTATCTAGCTGAGAACTTTTATTGTAAATCCACAATTTCAATTGTTTATAACAAATAATATAAACAATTGTATATTATGTAACAATTTTATTTTATATATTTATTCATATTGAATTGTATATTGTACACAATTGTAATTGTATAACAATAATATAAACTATTCGTGTGTTTTTGGAGAAAAAATTTCTTTCCCCTACGAATTTTTTTCTGTAAAAACACACGAATATAATGCAATTTTTTATATAATTTGTTAATAACAATGACTAATACTTATGCCTAATAACATTTTTAATGTGAAATAACATTGTGGTGTATTTAAAGATGAGTTTTCATGAAGAGAAAATATTTAATCCTCTAAAAGTTCTATAAATGTATACTTGTTTATAAAATTTGTTTATGACAGAGAAATTTTTGCTTCAATAATTTATTCTTATGATATTTGTGCCTGTGCATCAATTTCTATTGATTTTTGTTGTACTTTACTGGATTACACGAAGATAAAAAATAATGCATTAGAAAATCTGATTTTTTTGGAATTGTTTAATAACATAACATGTAACACAAAATGAAAATTGAAATTCGGCCTCGAGGGATTGATGCGGAATTATATCCAGAGTATTTTTTTTAAACTTTAAAATCGACCAAAAATTACGACCTCTAGCTTAATTTGTCCGCGAAAATCCATTACTGGACCACTGTTCTATAAATGTATACTTGTTTATAAAATTTGTTTATAACAGTGAAATTTTTGCTTAAATAATTTATTCTTATGATATTTGTTTCTGCGCATCAATTTCTATTGATTTTTGTTGTAGTTTACTGGATTACACGAAGATAAAATATAATACATTGGAAAATCTGATTTTTTTGGAATTATTTAATAACATAACATTTAACACAAAATGAAAATTGAAATTCGGCCTCGAGGGATTGATGCGGAATTATATCTAGAGTATTTTTTTAAACTTTAAAATCGACCAAAAATTACGATCTCTAGCTTAATTTGTCCGCGAAAATCCATTACTGACCACTGTTTACTGTTATAAACAAATTTTATAAACAAACAGTTAAGGCGCTGTAAATTTATTGAGCCATAAAGTATTGTGCGTCGAAAAACCAAATTTTGTAAATTGGAAATGAAACTATGTGGAAAAGTGAATATTAGAATCCTGAAAAAGTATAACTAATTTGGATTTGATCGATAAACGTCTTGGTTTTGCGCGTTAACAAAATATGTTTGAAAAAATTTTTATTTTCGTAATTTTTATATTTTCGTTGGTGTCATTTTTTTGCACTTCTGGAGGCCTTAAACGACTTTCCAAATTTTTATAGATTTTTATTTGCAGCCCCATCAGAGATTATTAATGTTTAGTAGGCCCCTGTTTTAAAAAAATAATTTTAAAACTAGCAGAAATGTAGAGAAAAATTTTTCATGTATCTGAAACGTTTCTACTGGTAAAAATACGCTACAAAAAAATTTGATTCGTCTCGGAAATCATAAGTGTAAATATATTGAATTTTTTAAAAACTGAGTTTTTGATTTTATTAAATTACTCTTTTTCAACTGTCTGTAAATATTATTTTTAACATCTGAGGGTGTACTAGAGATAAAAATACTCTATAAAAAAAATTGATAATTGATAAATTCAGTTTTGTGTTTTTTTAATTTTTAATTTTACCGATTAAAATACTCTAGAAAATTTGATAAGTTCATGGAATCAAAAACAAAGAGACAGCATGTTTTCTAAGAAGTCATTTTTGTGTTTTTTTAAAAGTATTTTTATCATTAAAACACCCTCAGATGTTAAAAATAATGTTTAAAGTCAGTTGAAAAAGAACACACTTCTCTCCCGCTTTAGGGCGGATTTCAGGGATGGCCTGAATGGCCTTCGCGAAAACCGGGGGTCTTTCAAACGTAAACAAGTCAGGGCCGTATGAACTATTTCTGTTTCATTTTTGTCACAAGTGAAAAATATTTTTTAAATATTAGTTTAATTTAACGTTTAATTTTATTTTAAGCTTTATTTAGTTATTATTTATTAATGTGTAATTAATTTATAATATATGACGCATAACCAAAACACTGAAAACGAACTGAAACGGGGGTAAATAAAGCGGGAGAGTAGTGTAATTTAAAAAATTAAAAAATTCAGTTTTTAAAAAATTCACTATATTTACACATATGATTTCCTAAACTAATCGAATTTTTTCTAGCATATTTTTATCAGTAGAAACGTTCTAGATACCTGAAAAAATTGTCTCTACATTTCTGTGGGGTTTAAAATTATTTTTTGAAAACAGGGATCTACTAAAGATTAATAATCTCTGATAGGGCTGCAAATAAAAATTTCAGCATTAAAATTAGTTGGCATCCACAATAAATATCAGAGAGAGAAAAAATATTTACCTAGTCCCGTATTGAAGTAATGTTAATTAAAATGGACTTATTCACTTTTGCCCGCTTATGAACAGATTTTTCAAGTTTTAAACGTGAAAACAAAAAAGAGTATTCCGTATAAATATGATTACTGTGTATCATATTTAATCTCCTCAAATGATTTGTTTGGCTTAAAATCTTCATTTTTGTAACTTTACTATATTACAAAATATAAAATATTACTAATATAAAATATGACATATAAAATTTGTCAAAACGTGGTTAATTTTTTATAAATCGTGAAATTTTTTGAATATTTTTAAAAAACAGTTCATAAGGTTCATAAATCTGCAATAAATTATAATAAATTTTTCATTAACAAAATTTTTCTTGAGACTTATGCAGTTTTGGTAAAGTACAATATTTTAAAGGTGGAAATTCTTTACCTAAAAATATTTTTTTTAATACAACAATGACAGACAGATTCCTAAGATCCTAATTATATAAAATCTCTGCTCTCTTCTTTTTTAAAGGTTACTTTTTAACATAAATTTGTTTAAATTGCGAGTTTGTAAAAACGAATAAGTTTTTACGGACAATATTTTCACGTATAACTTACCTTATAAAAAGTGCATTTATCTAGAAGAAAATAAACGTGGGGCACGATGACATTACAATGATGTACGGTTTTCAAAAATTTGTGAAATTTGTTAATTGCTGATTTTGTTTACATTTTTGACAGATTTTCACATAAGTATATTGTAAAATTGACGTCAAAATTCACTTGTTTTATGTTTTAAATATAGAAAATTACTATTTTCATTAAAAAATCCGACAAAATGTGTCTCTGAACACGATGACCAAAACTGAAATTCAAATCTGAGGACACATAAAAATCTATTCGTTTCTTAAAATTGAAATGAATCAACGCATCTAATTTTACTTTAAAAGACTGTAAAAACACAGAAAATCCCAAGATATCATTTTAATCTGCAGCAAAATGAGAAATCGAAAAACAAAAGACTGTGACAATAGGATAAATTATTCGCTTCAGATCAAAATAATATTGCTGCAAATTAAAATAATGTCCCACGATTTACTGTGGAGGCTTTCGAATACTTAAAAATATAATTAGGGTCAAGGAACACGATGACATTTTCAGATATTTGAAAGATTTTACGTATATTTTAGCAACATATGGATAAATGTAAGCACAGGACATTGTAGTACTAAAAAATCCTTATATTTAAAACAGGATATGTTTAAGAATAAGAGTGCAATTTTTTGGGACTCATTTTCGTCGATTCTTTTATTTCCCCCCTAACCGCTTTTAAAATATATTCAAATTTTGATTCTAAGAGCCAAAAAGCTCTTTAGTCACCATGTTTTGCCAGTAAGATTCAAGTAACGTCTATTTTTTGCAATTTTGTCCACCATTTTCTGTCAGCCATTTTGAATTGGGCAACTTTAACTTCAAATTCGGATACAGTGACTCAAAAAGCTCTAAGTTCAGATTGTCGACTAAAATTTCCAAAAAACATTCTGTCCAATTTTCCGTGCTACTGAAAGGGTTAATTTCTAATATTTTTATGAAAAAATCTGTAGGCTTACAGTACCGGCCAGGAATATGAGATCTGTTTTCTGTGGAATGCATAAGTTCTCATAATTTTTATAATCTACGAGATAAAATTTTTTCCACAAAATAATGCGAAAGCTATCAAAATTCTGCATAAAATAAGCCCAAGGTGAAGTGATTTTGTTCATTCTATAAGAAACTAATGTAAAAATCGTGCATATTTCGATTTGTCCTAAAAATTGCAATAACTTACGAAATAAACAACATTTTTTAATGTCTGTAGGCTCATTTTAAAGTCAAGTCTACATAGAATTTCCTGAATGTATGAAGAGAAGTCTCCAATTTTTTCCCCGATTTCGCCAAAGACATGACAGTTGGCACAGAAAAGTTGTAAAATTTCAATAAAGTTTAATTTTTATAGAAAAATATTTAAAATCAGTCTATATTACATTTTAATAAATTTCTTAGAATACATAGGAATATTAATTCCCATATTTTATCAAAGTAATTTGTCAAAGTTTTCGCTTTATTTGAAATTTTACAACTTTTTTGTTCCAAGTTCAGTCTTTGGCAAAATCGAGAAAAGAAATTAGAGAGTTCTCTTTATACATTCTTGAAATTCTATGAAGATTTATATTTAAAATGAGCTTAAGGACATTAAAAAATGTTCATTTTTTTATAAGTTATTGTAACACGGTGGTCTTGGATTGAGTTCAACCCAAAAGGACTTGCACGTCTTGTTTTCCTTCTGAAATGATTTCAGTAATGCCTCACGATTATTTTGAGACCAAAAAGAAAAAAATCGCTGGAGGGATTGTTGAATAAACTTAATTTTTTTTATTTGCAGGGTATTATGTATATTTCCGTAAAAACAACTCCAAAGTGGTGCTTTTGCGGCTTACAGTCTGTAGTTTGGCATCGAAGAAGAGTATCTAAACATTAAACATCCTTGGATATCCGGGACCCATTAAAATTTTGGAAAAAGTGTGAAAAATTGCAGTTTTTATCAGTTTTTAAAAAATATTTCTTCACTTCACAGCTTCCTATTTTAAATTTGCTACAACAAGAGTTAAAGTGAATTAAATTTCATGTAAAACTAAAAAAATAATAATCTTATTTCATATAGTTTAGGAGATACAACCTATAAAATTTATATTTTTCTGAAAAATTTGACAAAAAAAAATCTAGTTTTAGTTTTTATGTAATAGCATATTTTCTGTGCTCTGTAGTAAAAAATAGTCACAATATGAGTTAAAGTAAATTTAATTTCAAGCAAATCTAAAAAAAAAAGAAATGTTCTATCTCCCATGCATCCAAAGTTATAGCGTGTTGAAAAATATCCACTTTCATGAAAATTCGTAAATTTTTTCGAAAAATCCCGTTTCTACTGCACTTTACGTTAAAAGTTGTTCCTATAATAATAAAAGTACATAAAATTACCTAAACATCTGAAAAACTTTAATAATTTCTGAAAACACAGCTATAAAATTTTATAGTTGTATTTCAGAAATTATTAAAGTTTTGCAGATTTTTAGGTAATTTTATATATTTAGGTAATTTTATATATTTAGGTAATTTTAAACAGCTATAAAATTTTATAGCTGTATTTCATAAATTATTAAAGTTTTTCAGATTTTTAGGTAATGTCATGTACTTTTATTATTATAAGAACAAATTTTAACGTAAAGTGCAGTAGAAACGCGATTTTTCAAAAAAATTTACTGCTTGACGAATTTTCATAAAAGTGGCTACTTTTCAACACGCTGTAACTTTGAATCTACGGGAGATAAAACATTTATTTTTTTTAATTTGCTTGAAAATAAGTCTGCTTTAAGTCATATTGTGACTATTTTTGACTACAGAGCACAAAAAATATGCTATTTCACAAAAACTAAAACTAAATTTTTTTTCGTCTAATTTTTTAGAAAAATATAAATTTTGAAGGTTGTATCTCCTAAACTATATAAGATAAGATTATTATTTTTTTTTAGTTTCACAGGAAATTTAATTCACATTAAATTTTTCTGTAGCAAATTTAAAGTAGGATGCTCTGAAGTGAAGAAATACTCAAAAAAACTCATAAAAACTGCAATTTTTTACACTTTCCAAAATTCCGATGGGTTCCGGATATCCAAGGATGTTTAATGTTTGGATACTATTCTTCGATGCCAATCTACAGACTGTAAGCCGCAAAAGCACCACTTTGGAGTTATTTTTACGAAAATATACATAATAACCTGCAAATAAAAATAAAAAATTAAGTTTATTCAACAATCCCTCCAGCGATTTTTTTCTTTTTGGTCTCAAAATATTCGTGAGGCATCACTGAAATCATTTCAGAAGAAAAACGAAAGGTGCAAAGCCCTTTTGGGTTAAACTCAATCCAAGCTCACCGTGGTAAGTTTTCGTAAAAGTCGAAAAATTCACTATTTTTGCATTTGTTTCTTACAGAATGAACAAAATCACTTCATCTTGGGCTTATTTTTCGCAGAATTTTGATAGCTTTCGTGTTATTTTGTGGAAAAAGTTTTATCTCGTAGATTATAAAAATTATGAGAACTTATGCATCTCACAAAAAACAGGTAACCTCATATTCCTGGTCAATACTATACGTTTCAATAAATCACTTTTTTCGATTTTTCGAAAAAAGATCAAAAAAGAATTACAAAGTTTTCGAGCACGTGCAATATACCTAAATTCCACCATCAGTGGTGCACTTGCATATATTTAAAGCACCATAACTTTACGGCACCATAACTTTACGGCGCCTTTACTTACGGCGCCGTACCTAAGTTACGACGCACGGTGTAAACGCAACCAAGGATCGCTCGTTAATTCCAATTTTTCATGGGACGGGTAATACTTATTTATAATAAAAAAAAATAGAAAAAAGGTACTGAGCATCGTAAAATTGCTATGAGGTTTAATTCTCTTTCAAGGATTTTCATAAAACCTAATTCTCTCGTTTAATTTCACTGCTTTATACTGCCGAGACGCTCTTATTGCATTATTTACCACGTCTAAGCCGGCTATTACACTTTCTTGCCAGTGAGGCAAAATGTTCTGCTGCCGAAGGAGAAACGCAAATGTAGAAAAGAGTGAAGGTAAAGTCATTAAGTAGCGAAAATTAATAAATGAAATGAAGTCTGCCCTCTTTGTCAAATTAACGTAATCCATTTTTGATCTTCTCTCTTTTGATACACGAAAGTCTTCATTTTATTGAGTTATTAAAATGAATATTTTCATTGAAAGCAAAAAGATTTTTTCTATTAAAAAATACAATTTTGTTTTTCAGAAAGTAATCTGACATTTACTACAGGTAAACAGTCCAGAAAGGACCTCTGGGCATTTCATAATGAAACTTTTTCTCGATCCCTCGACATACTGGACGTTTACATGGGGTACAGTAGTAACTTTTTTCTAGTTAGAGAAACCTAATAAAAATAAGGTGTTAATAAGAACGAGATACTAGGGGAAAGTCGAGGTAGTATTAATTATCTCTGTTCTCTTGGTAGTGGAATAAATAACCCTGGCTTCTCTGAAACAAGACCCCTTATTTATGAACGATATACGATATTAATAAGCTCTGAAGGAAATCTCTTTTCTTCCTCTTTTGCCACACCTACTTAAAAGCGAATCAAGACCACTAAATCAGACAAAGTCAACCAATTTCTGACCTACCTCATAAATAACTTATATAAGATTCTTTCCATAACAGGGTTCTATTCAATAATTCTTTATGAACTATTATTTATATTATTATTGGAAAAAATTATTAGAAAAACTATTATTTATATCTCATTCATAGGAAATAAAAAAGAGAATATTAAGAGCGCAAATATTAATGATAAGCTCTATTTGAAGCTCAAAAGATAATAACAAAGTGAGGGTCGTAATTTTTGTAAAAAGCTATTTAGGATGTTGATAAATTGAGCAATTATCACAGCTGAAACCGTGAGAAAGGTGGGTAGTGGCAGATAAAAGTAACCCGGTAGTAAAGAGATAAAACCAGGACATTTACAGTAGTTCTAATTATCAGAAAGTTAAATAGGGGCGATCAGACTCGTTTAGATTCTATCGCGAAAAAATATGTTGCAAAGGGAACCATTTATTTTTCGCAGTTTTTTCTATGACAAAAAAAAACGTGCTCTGGTCGTGGTTGACCGTCGTCTCTTCGAAAAGAGCCCCGTATGTTAGAATTAGCTTTACTTTTTCCAGGGGTTGCCAGCAAATATTTACATTACCCGGTCTGTAATTCCAAAATTTATAGCGGAATGCAAACCAAAAAATCCGTAAAAGGGCCTAAAATAGAAAATTCTATTTTTGTACTTTTGAAATAAAGTTAATAAAGTTATTTTTTATTTATATTTTTTATGAAATCTAAACTAAAATACATAGGGAATGTTTGAAAGAAGAGATTAATTTCTATTTGATTAATTTCATACTTCCATTTCTGATTTATTATATTTATAAAGACATGAATATTATAGTTTCAGTTTTCATTTTGCTTTCGTAATTATTATTGACGGACTTCTTCATTCCTCACTCACAGAGTGGTGATACAAAATGCATGCAGCACTTTTGACTTTCTAAAGGTTTAAAGTTGAAGTTCATAACCTTCGTAAAAAATTATCCAGAGAACTGTTGCTCTCTAACAAATATGCAAACTATGAAAATCCTTTTGACAGAAGCATTTGCCTTGAAGATCAACCAAACTTTACTTTCAAAATAATATAAGCATATTAATGTTGAAATTAATCTGAAAATTTTTATTTTATTTTGTTTTTATTTTTTGCCATTTTACAATCTGAAGTTTAGAATAAATAACTGTTTTAAGAAGAATATATTCTCTTTAACCTAGCACTCAAGGGCACACGTAGTTTGCAGAGAAAATGTATCAGAGTGATGAAAACAACAAAGGGTTGTTTTCGATCTAATTACTTGCATTAGTAAACTCAATTACTTTATAGGCAGGACATTCAACGAGACCACGAGAGTGAAAGCCTGAATCAGGCTTCCTGTCGACCGAGAGTGCAAAAGGTAGAACTTGGTAAAGGCGCATTTATAACTGCGGAATTCGATTATAGACACTTAAGAATCAAGGCCTTTCTTCAGAAAACACAATTATACGTCAATGCGTCACTTTAAAACTTTTTAAAGTACAAAAAAAATAAAAAATCTTAACAGCAGTAGGATAGTTGCGGATAGTTCCATTAAGGAACTAGTTGTGAATTCGATCTCGGATGTTTTCCCTTATATATTTATGGCGCTCATTAATTAAAATTAAAATTTTAAAATTAAAATTTAAAGAAATTTTTAATTGAAAAAAAATTAAGTAACATTTTGTTTTATGAAAAGAAAAGTTTAAAGCATACACACACACATCCGGAGAATTGCTTACATTATATTAGACATTTATCAACTGAGAAGCGCTTAATTAAATGAATTTGAAAATTTCCGAGATTGTCACTATATTACAAAGCTTTATTTAATTACAAAGCTATTTTTAAAGCTTTCTTTATAAAAAGCAACAGCAATCTTAATTTTTTTACTTTTATTGAATATAGAGTATGTCACTGGAATGAAAATAAATTAAAGAACTTTCCTAAAATGGGGTGATAAGCGAGAAAACTTTCTAATCTAGGAAATCAAAGTATGTAGTTATAATTATAAGATGACCTAAATAGTATTTGTGGATTTTACTTTTTGGCTTGCATTTGATTATTTATATGAATTATAAATATTTCAACAGCTCGTGTTCAACATGAAAGGAAGGGCAAAGAAAATAAATTTCTACTGAACCATAATTCGTTACATGTGGTTGGCGAAATATTTCGTCTCAGTTTAAAAGCAAAATGTTCGGAGAGAGCCTCAAATTCCAAAGAGGACAGATTCATACTCCAAGGTAGAAGAAATGACATATAAATGGACGTGTTTCAGTCTAAAAAATATCCGCCTTAAAGTTGTATTTTCACACGTTCCAAGCACAAGCTTAAACAAAATATTTTACTTTAATTTTGTCAATTTTTTGCTCTCTCGACATTTGTCCATTTTTCGCTTTTTTTCTCTGGATTTATTTATAAAAGTTCCAGAAATAAAGAGCTTTCAGACTAACAGGCAAACAGCCTCAAAATTAAATAACAATTCAGTAAATAAGAACAATAAAGCATTACGAAATAACAAACTTGCTTCCACCCTACCTGAAATTTATAATTAATTCCCACATTTCAGAGATAATCGAGTACCCTGTGAAAATAACGAGCGATAATTTGATGGACAATTACATTTAAATATTTTGATGGACAATTACATTTAAATATTTGTATTTCCACCCGCATAATAATAACAATGAGCTTTTTCATTTCCATGAAAAATACTGGAGCTGATGCACAAATTGCACCGCATCGTGATTTCATGCTCACCACGCTATTAATATTTATACAGTGAATTGTAAATGCATTTGTTTTGTGAATTTTGTACTTTCTAAATTCAAATTGTAAATTCATCCTGCTTTTTTATAGAGAGCTAAGTTTAGAAATTCACGGAATTATAAAGTTTTAAAAAAAAATCATTTCGATTTGTAACTTTCCTTATTGAAAATTAGGGCGGTCCATACAAACAAGAAAAAAATAAAATTTAAAAAATACAAACGGCACGTGAATATATTTTTTCCTTTTGAACAAAAAATAATGTAGTATGAATTTGAATTAAAACAAACCATATCTAGTACTGCCTCATCGGCCTTAAAGTTTTTAAAGCCTAATTTCTTCTTTATTTTTGATTATACGTAAAAAAAAATGTCATAGGGATTATATTTTTAATTTCTTACTCCAAATTTAATGGTATTTTCATAAAAATTTCTTTTAAATGTTATTTCTCGCGATGACATTCGCCTATGCGTTGCATAGTTTAATTTATAAAAAAAATGTTATCACGAATAACACCTTTTAAAATAAAGTTTTATAAAAACACAATTACGCTATTGAATTCGTAGTAAAAAATTAGGAAAATAATCCCTATGACATTTTTTCCGAGGGTTCAACCTCTTCTGAAGTCAGGTGTACACTTGTTCCTGAAATCTTTTGAATTCATCTTGTATTCTTTGATTTTTTTGAATTCTTTTGAATTTTTTTAAATTCTTTTGAATTCTTTTGAATTATTTCGAATTCTTTTAACTTCTTTCGAATTCTTTTGAGTTCTGTCAAATTCTTTGAAATTATTTTGAATTCTTTTGAACTTTTGAACTATTTTTAATTCATCTTGTATTCTTTAAATTCTTTTGAATTTATTTTGTAAACTTTGAATTTTTTTTAAATCATTGACTTAAAAATATTTAAATTCATTTTGTATTTTTTAAATTTATCTTGTATTTTTTGAATTCTTGGAATTCTTTTGAACTCACCTTGTATTGCTTCCTTATAAAGGAAGCTTTGTAACGATGAAAATTTTCGTATCTCATTTTTTGACATTTCTGGTCCTAATTCGACGCCTCGAATCCGAAAATGAGATTTTTTAAAATGTCCGTATGCGTGTGTGTGTATACACTCTAAAAAATTTTGGAAATTTTTAAGACTAAATAGTATGAAATTTTTCCGAAAAAGGTCGGATATACGTTTTTCCGTTTCTCCGAGAATATTGAAAAATTTTCCGAATATATTGATAAATTTCCGAAAAGTTAGGAAATACTTCGTAAAGTTTAGGAGATTGTAAAAATAAATCTCGAACTACAATTCGGAATTATTTCCACATGCATTCGGAAAAATTTCATAATGTTCGGGTTATAAGCTGGCAAACTTTTTTTGGAAAAATTTCCGAAAACTTTTTTACAGTGTATGTCAACAATGATTTTTTAAGTATATCTCGCAAACCAGTTGAGCTAGGGTCACGAAATTTGGAGGTATGTCCCATATGGTATATGACATATGCCTCATATGTTCTCCAAAATACGACCAGTTTTAAACCGGATCAGATAAGATTTTTTTTAATTTATATTTTTCTCAAAAATCGTTTTAGACGTTATTTTTTTCAATTTCGATTATAGTCAAGAAAATTCATTCTAGATTTGGAGGTTGCACAGAAATACATCTTTCTCTACCAATAAAGGTTCATGTTGATACAAATAATATCTTGATATAACAAAAACTAAATTTGAAAAATTCAAAATTTTCAATAATTTTTATCACTGTCGTTTTAGAAAATAAAAGACTTTCAATACATAATTTTCTTAAATATGGGGTGGTATTTAGTTGATAAAAATCAATAGAGTGCTTGTAATCTTTTTCAAACAAAAAATTTCCTTATCTAAAATTTTTTGAATTTTGAATTTTTGCATTTATAAGTGAAAACTTTTTTCAATTTTAGAAATATAGCAGTATCACAAGAACCAAATTTATTACTTGTGACAAGACGAATCGATTGACCTATTGTAAAACCTTTTATGACTAACTATATTCATTATATAT